>MU863630.1:339453-440794 GCA_033575675.1 Parathielavia hyrcaniae
TGTTGTTGTTGTTGTTGTTGTTGTTGTTGTTGTTGTTGTTGTTGTTGTTGTTGTTGTTGTTGTTGTTGTTGTTGTTGTTGTTGTTGCTGTTGTTGCTGCTGCTGCTGAGGCTGTTGAGACTGGAGCTGTTGCTGGTGTTTCGCGCCAAATGAGCCCATTCCCACAGGGGGCTGGCCCTGAGGTGGCCGGCCGGGGGCAAGATGGCTTGCGGATCCCATGTCAGACTGTTTGCGCTTGAAAGCGCTCATGAGCGACGGCTTGGAGCCTTTCTCCTTCTCGGCCTTGGGTGCAGCTGCTGCCGGGGTCGAGGACTTGCCACCGAACAACAGCTTGGAGAACGTGCTCTGGTCCTTCTCCTTCTCCCTCGCTGAAGCATTCACTGGGAATCCGTTCGGACGGGCGGTGCCCTGTGTAAACTGCTGACGGAACTGAGGGGCCGCAGCTCCCGGCTGATGTGCCACCCAGGGGCCCTGGCCAACAGGATATCCTTGTCCAGGTTCCTGTTGGCCGGGCCGGAAGCCAGGCTGATTTGTATGCTGGCTCGGGGGCATCTGAAACGGCCCGGACGCCTTCGCCGAGTTTACAGGCGTCGAACCCGGAGGCGGAGCTGATGGCGAAGTACCCTGACCCGGCGAAGCATTTGAGGGCGACTGACGCGAGGGCGATCTGCTCTCCACGCCTTGCACCCGGGTACCTGTAGCAGGCGCAAGGCGCTCGATTTGCTCGCCCGGAATACCGGAGAGAGGGACTTGAGCTTGCGACGCAGGGGACACTGATCGCTGGATATCGCCATCGTCTCCAGAGTCAGTACCATGGGGTGCGGATCGATCAGTTGCAGAAATGCTTGGCGGCTGAATATTCTGGGAGGTGGCTTGCTCAAGGGGAGTTGGAGCGGCCTTCTGCACTGGAGGCGCCTGGCGATACACTTGACCTTGGCCAACCTGGGGCGCCGTGTATGGTTGCCTCATGCTCACTGGAGATTCCGCTTGCAACCGCGATTGTTCAATGGCAAACGGAGTCGCTGGCTGGGAATGTTGTGAGACAGGTGAGTCAACGGTAGATGCGGCAGGGGCCGGCCCAACCGGCTTGGCCGGTTCTTGCTGCGGCGTCGACTGTTGCTGGGCCTGATGAAATGTGAATGAGGGACCTTGCTGCTGATCCTGCCTCGGCTTATTTTCGGGCGGCGTTTGGATCGATGGCTGAGTTGGCTGCGGCGATACTGGCGGCTTTTGACCGGTAACCAGCACACCCGGCTCCTGGACCTCAGTCACGGACTGCTGCGGCGACGGCCTTGCGGGTCGTTGACCTCCCGCGGGACCTTGTGACTGCAAGGAATTGGGCGTCCCGGGTGGACCGTGTTGCAGGAATTGCGGTTGTGGGGGGAGCTGTCCCGGGTAGGCCTGTTGGGCGGTGCCTGGAAGCGGGCGGCCATCAGGGCCCAGAGGCATACGCATGCCATACTGTTGTCCCGGAAATGGACGCTGTCCGGAAGCGAAAGCCGTGTTCTGCCCCCGAACGAACGGGTAGCCCTGTTGTTGCGGCGTTTCCTGGGACTTGGAGTCGGCACGACCCCTTAAAAAGCCGAAAACGCCCCCGCTGGGCTTCCGAACCTGGCTTTGGTTTGAGTTTTGACCTTGTGGAGGCTGCATGGGCGGGGGCCCATAGCCAGGATGCTTGAGAAGAGCGGCAGGAGCAACGCGCTCTTGTCCGGCCGCCGGCCGCTGTCCATTTGGCTGCGATTCAGGGGCAGGAGCGGGAGTGGGAGCGGGAGGAGTAAGGGAGGCATTGTTCGGGCTCGGCTGGTGTTCGGCACCATTCATTGGGCCAGGCTGTGAGCTAGGTCCAGCGGGCGGAGTTGAGCCCTGAAAACCGCTCTCGTACTGACCCTGAGGCGGCCCCTGAGGCGGCCCCTGAGGCGGCCCCTGAGGCGGCCCCTGAGGCGGCCCCTGTTGAGAGCCCTGATGGGGATGCTGGGCGGGCATCCTGACGGTAAAAGAGGTCTTTGGCTCACGAGGAGACGACCGGTGGAACACATCTTTAAGAGCAGAGAAGCGCTTCTTGGAGGGGCCGGCAGTGCTTCCGGTCTGCCTGTGCTCCGTGGTGGACGTAGACGTCCGGGACATGTCGGGGCGACCTTGGCCGCCTGGCTGGATGGGCGTGTTGTGCGAGCCAATATGGAAGAACCCTGTCGGCTTTCTCTCAGGGGGCGCAAACTGGGAAGGCTGAGCCGACTGCATCCGCTCGCCAAGGGGAGTTCCGGGCCCATGAGCCACGACACTGTCTTTGCTTTGGCTGTAGGACAGGTTGTCGGGCGTATGCATTCCGGCCTTTGGCCCAAAGACCGGGTTCCGCCTCTGCGGTTCCTCGGACACAATGCTAGCCATGGACGCGGCGTCGCCATCAGCAGCTTGGGGCCTGGGCCCGCTCTCGGAGCCATGGCGCCCATCCGGGGGACCACCGGCAAAGCGGCCCCTGAGGCTGGCAAAAACGCCCGAGTTACGCTTGGCTTGTCCATCCTCGGAAGCGGGCGTGACACCGGGCGGCGGCAGATCGCTCTGGTGGGACTGGTGGGATTGTAACCGGGCCAAATCAGCCCCGTCGGGTTGCTGCTGAATAGCCGGCCGCGTCTGTTGAGCCCCGACCTGCTGAGTCTGTTGGTTCTGC
Source organism: Parathielavia hyrcaniae (assembly GCA_033575675.1). Taxonomy (NCBI): domain Eukaryota; kingdom Fungi; phylum Ascomycota; class Sordariomycetes; order Sordariales; family Chaetomiaceae; genus Parathielavia; species Parathielavia hyrcaniae. Next base: position 342,118 of record MU863630.1, read on the forward strand.
TGAGGCTGTTGAAACGGCGGGGGTTTTTGCCGCTGAACCGGGGAGGTGGTCAAAGGCACACCAGTCTCCTTATCAAAGCCATAGAAGGCTTCCTGCTGCTGCTGTTGCCGATTCTGCTGCTGCTGCTGTGACGACGCATTACTAGGCGAGTGGCGATGGCGACTCGTGGGTTGGAGAGGTGCAGATAGGTGCGACTCCTGTGGGGTCCAGGCGCCGCCCTGGGGATGGAACCTTTGAACCAGATTACCAGGAAACATATGGGGAGGTACCATCATGGGACGACCGGCGGCGGGTGCGAGTGGCTGGCCTTGAGCCACATGTTGTCCCGACCCATTCGTGGCTGGGTAGGCATTCGCGGACGCCGGCGCGAACGATCTCGCGGGCGCCTGGGCGGGTCCCTGGCCGCGCATGGCAGCATGCTGAAAGGCGGCGTTGGGGAAGCCGTGAGTCTGTCCTGCATTCTGGCCCTGCAGCTGCCATGTCTGGCCCTGCGGTGCCTGCTCCTGACCCGCTTGAGGGCCTTGGGCGCCTTGAGTTGGCCGGTAGACGTGTTGTACGAACTGGCCAGGTGGTTGCGAGGCAGACATGAACTGATGGCCGGTCTGGTGAGGCGCGGCCATGGCTGATTGCGTCGAAGCTCCCTGGGGTGAGTTGGGCTGCTGGGACTGCTGGGACAGTGGGGACTGCGGGGTTTGCTGGGTTTGCTGCTGCCGGGAGGAGGGCGAGGCGTTGTTGTCGCTGGCTGAGAATTCTTCTGCCGTCAAGCCAAGAGAAGAACCAAAGGCGGACTCGCGACGGATAGGGGGCAGCCCTACGAACGAAGGGGCCCGCTGGACGCCATCGGGGCCGGGTCGCTGTTGCTGTTGCTGCTGCTGTTGTTGCAGGTGCTGTTGCTGATGATGATGGTACTGAAGTTGATAACCCTGTGGGTAATTTCCCTGAGGGTAGCTGCCCGATGGCGGTAGCGGCTTGAAGTTCGGGTTCTGGGCGTATGCAGCCATGAATTCGGGAATCAATGACCGCCGTGGATAGTTTTTTTGGTCTCCTCGTTGCAAATCCTGTCTGCCGGTCAGGCCTTGTGTGTGTTGCCGGCTGTCGGGTTGCTCAAGGTCAACTTGTGCGGCGGCGCGTGTGCCGATGTGTTGCGCGATTACCACCTCGAGGCCATCCAAGTCGCCGGGCGCACTGGACCAGGGGCCTAGCTAAGCGCTTCCGCGTGCACGCAAAAAGTAATCGGGCCCGTCGGTCTCTTGTGAAGCTCGACCGTGCCTCGAAAAATGGCAGATTGGGCGTTGGTTCCGGCAAGCTCGGCCGAGTCGTGCGCGGGCGGTGCCGGAGCCTCGCGGTGAGACGGTCGTCGCGAGGAGCAGCACCTGAGAGCTCAGCTGCTGTCAGCACGGGCAATTCGACAGTAAGTGAACGTTAGTTAAGCGGCGTCTTGTCTTCGCTCTCTGTCTGTCCGGGGCGGGGAGGGCAATGCGTGCCCGCCAACGGCATGCGAATTGAAGCGACAGCCCAGATTTCTCTGACAAAGACGAAAGAAAACGAAGGAGGCGTGTGCGGTCGAGGCTCGTGGACAGCTCAAGCCTCACAACAAATTGGGGTTGGGAGTGCTGACAGGCGAACTGGCTGCGTCTGAACTCTGAACCCCGGCCCGCGGGGAGAGGCACCAGGGTCTGGGGCGAGATGGGACTCGAAGGGGATTGGCCGGATCATGGCGCAGCCGCTGCCGCTAACTCCTTTCACTGACATGGGGTTGAAATGGCAGCCTGATGAGGAACTTACCGTTGTGACCCAGCGGAAACCTGAAACCCAATATAAGGTACCCGACGGATTCGAGAATTTCATTCTCTTACCACAGCAAAGAGTCTACTGGGAAATGTTCCATTATATAACAAGATCCGTTGCTGAACACTTCCATGTGTCAATCCTAAGTCGCTCCCGCGGTCGCGCTGAAGGTGGGGAGCAGGGCCCTGTCGATCTCGTAACCCATGCTGCTTGGCTCGCAACTCCACTCATGGAACTTGAAGGAAAACACAACTGCCATTCTCCATTGGCAATTTGAACCTCAACTGCCTTCACTACCTCGTACGAATGCTCGTCTCCCAATGGCACGTGTAATCGATGAGCAGACCAGTGAACTTGAAGGTGACTTAATCTTGGTTGCCAAGCGGAACTCCTAGTTATTGATTACAACAGCGTTACAAGAGCACAACGGTGAGCGTAGCCTTGCCAACCAAGACTCGACACACACACTGTGCCACTTTGCATCACCGAACGCAGCCTCAGAATTCCCCAGCATCGCATTGCCATCTTTAACGCAAATTCATATAGCCCCGTACCTCGCTCGAGAAAGCCAACGGCGCTCTCCGCCACGTCAAATCCCACAAACCCAAGCCAAGCCATGCCCGCGTCGCCTGCATGCAGCCAAGTGTCAAAATGCACCAACACAATACTGTAAATCAAACGCTCTACATGTCCGCTTCACGCATTGCCCGCCCCCCGAAGCTTGTTCCTCCCCTTGCTGAACAAGCCCTTCCCGGCCTTGCCCGCCGCCATCAAGAGCTCCTTGCTCTTGGTCCCCACCTGGTTGCTCGAATGCCCGAGCCCGCTCAGGCCGTGCTGAAGCTGCGGCATGTGCAAGTGTCCCGGTACCCTCAGGCCCTGGCCAGCCGCCAGAGACGCCGGTAATGGCCCTGCCTGTTGGCCGCTGTGTTGGGCGTGCGACGCCATCGCCGCCGCCGTCCCTTGACTCAACAGCAGGGCGCTGACATGCTCCGGATACCTGGCCACCATCTCCTTCAGCCACTCCTCCAGTCCCGTGTCGACCGCAGCGAACTGCGATCGCGTTTCGCTGTAGAGTTTGATGCGCTCTGCCGGCAACGGCATCTCCATGATGTCTCGAAATCCGACTATGTTCTTGGGCGACGGAGCACTTGAGGCCTCAGCCAGCCGGGATTCGGGGACTCGCGCAAAGGCGGGATGGAGTTCCAAAGGGGGAGGCGGGGAGCTGGCTTGTGGTAATTCCCGAAGTGCAATCTTCTCTTCTGCCAGCGACTGCCCTTTGGCTTCGCCCTGGGCTTCCGTCATGTCCGAGACGGAAGGTGATGGTTGTGTCAGACGGTCGGGAACTGCTGTTGGTGCAGGGGCCCCAACCGGATTGAACTCGGGCGCAGACTCAGCTCTCAGCTCGTCCGCCGGCTTCACTACATCCAAGCCTGGAGATGGTTGCGACGTCTCACTCTCCGCGACACCAAGCTTCGCCGCCAATGGAGACAGGTCCTCGGCGCCAGAACCAAGCTCAGCCAACTGCTCTGTTGGGGGAGGCGAGGCGGTCGGCGACGCTGGTTCCTCTGGCCGAACATCCCATGAGAAGCGTTTCTGAAGCTCTGAAGCTCTGCCTGAGCTTTCAAGGTGGCCGTCAGAGAGTTTGACCGGTGTCACCTCTGTTGGGGCAGACGAGCTGCTTGAGCCGGCCAGGCCAGGGGCCACGGCTGGACCTTCTGCAGACTCTTTCACTGGCGACGGCAATGGATTCAGCCCTGCCTTTCCAGTGTCAGCTGCCCTGACGTGTTTGGGCAAGCTTGGCTCAACCTTGTCCTCGGGTGTTGCCCAATAGTCGCCATAGACATCTCCGAGGTAGCTGCTCTCACGTGTGGGCTCTGCTGCGGCAGCGGGATACGCTGCAGTAGACCCCTCGGCCACTTCCAAAAACCCGCTGCCTGATTGCACAGGGCTCAGTGACTTCATGATCTCCTCGCTCAACTTGTCGCTGTCTTTGACCACCGACGGTGATTCTGCGTCCCTCGTCGGATCATTCGACAATGGCTGGGGAGGTAGAACCAGCTGCTTGGTGTCATTGTTGTCTGGCGTTCCCCGGCGGGGATTCAATGGCGCTGTGGGGTGGATTTCAGCCTTCTCCGTTGTTGAGCTCGTAAGTATTGGGCTGCTGGCGTCACCGTCGTGGTTTTCAGAAGCGGGCGATGCTTTGCGATCCACCATCTCGGTTGGGGAGTTGCGGGAACCCATATCGAACTGTGTATCCAAAGACGGGCTCGCCTTTCCAAGCGGAGGAGGGGTTGGTGACGAGGCTGGATTTACCGTCACGAAATCGGGATTGTTGACGACTCCGTCGTCGCTCGCTACTCTGACTTCGTGGTCCGACTTCCGAAAATCGGGCGCCTGGATTGAAGCAAGCTCGGGCCGGGCGTCAACATCGGAGACGCCTTCGGCTACAGACGCCTTGCCTGGCTCCTCATGGGCAGCGCTAGTAATTTGAGACGCGACAACCTCCGATAGGGTTGATGGGGTTTCAGTAACCCAGTTTCCCGGCATGTGCGGTCTGGTTCCGGATGGTGCGGGCGCGTTCGGGGGCGTTGTTGGGTTTTCAGTAACCCAGTTGCCGGGCATGTGCGGTCTGGTTGCCTCATTGCGCCATGCCGGCTCCCGTTCTGCGCTTTCGGCGGGTATTTGCTGCTCAGGATTCTCGAGAATCGGCTGCGCTGCAACCTTGTGCGACGGCAGCTCGGCGCGCTGATCCTTGCTGGACTCATTCGGCGGCAGAAACATTGCATGATCCGCCCCTCCACTGACGCTGGAAGCCGGCTGCGACGCTCCTTTTTCAGGGTGGAGGTTGGCATCCCTTGCCGTATCCTCGGCCATGCCCTGTGCTGTAGCGAGGCTGCTTGACTGAGCTGGAGCTTGCGCTTCAGCTGTAGCTGGCTTACTGGACTCCGCCATGTCTTCCCCCAATGTCGGAAGTTGCATACTGCCGGAAATAGGTGAGCGGAGTCCTGGAGGAGGGAAGAGGCTGGACGAGAAAAGATCTTCGCCAAAGCCCGACATGCGGGTCAAATCAGGCAGCTGAGGGCTCGTAGAGGAACGCCGGAGGTGCTCAAGAGAAAGAGGCTGGACAGACTTTTGCGACTCAGCAGAGGTCTTGTGTTCTTCCGATGGGATAGGACCAGCCTCGTGCCCCTCGCCGCCGTAACTGGCAAGAAGGCTCTCGATACCATATTCGCTCTGCCTCTCAGGGATTGAGGCCAGACTGGTGGCAGGCTGCAGAGCCCGACCGCTGAAATCCTCTGTGGCCGGTAAGCCTATCGGATGGTTTCCAATATCACCTTGCGGTTGAATCTCCGAGAGGGGTGATTCCCCAGTCCAAGCTCCATCGTTAGCCGCAGCTGAGGGTCCACTCTCGTTCGGTGGACGCCCTTTGAGCCTCTCATCCCCCATCCGCTTGTACAAGTCGGCCGGTCGTATCAGCGGGAGGGGTTTGTCGAGTGAGACCGGCGGCGCTGCGGCGCTTCGAGGGGATGCCGATCTTGTATCCAACCATGGCTTTGAATCGTCGCTTGTTTGGGGTCCGGGCCCTGACTGCCGCGTACTCTCGAGAGTATTTACCACATCATCCTCCCGGGGCGGAAGCTGCGAGGGAAGCGGATGGGGACTGTTGGGGGAAGGAGATGCGCGCGTCGCATCCGGAGGGTATCGTGGCTGAAAGTGTCCCTGGGCGCTATGTGGCGAGGCTTCAAACGGCTCTGTTACCCGACGTGGAGGCTCGCTAGCCATCGGTGGCGGCGGACCTGGGACGATCGGTGATTGTCCCGGCCATGCCGAGGCGGGCGCTGCGTACTGCTCATTATGTGTCCGTGAAGGTGGTGAGCCGACGGACGGAAATGGTCGGGTAGTGGGGGAGTGCGCCGCGGGCTGCCGGGGCCCCAAAGGTTTCGGCAGCGGAAGAGGCTCTGGCTCGTGTGCTGACTCGTCATAGTCGTCGCCCCAATCGTCGCCGTCGTAGTTCTGGGGTTTGAAGTTTGCCCATTTCTTTGTCTTCTGGCGGCTGACATTCACTTTGTACTGGTTACCGCTCGGTGCGGGTGCGCCGGGGGATCTGTTTCAAAAAGGCCATGGTTAAAAGATCAGAGCTTGACGCCGTGTTGCAGGGAAATGGGGGACGGACATGCCCCTGTTTGTGGGGAAGACGTTTCCGTATGAACCATCCATGGCGGTAGTGTTAGATCAGTAATCGGGAGGCTTCATGCGTTGCCTTCGAGTTGTAGGTTTCTGCTCGACTCGGGCTCGCACGCACCGGGTTGTCGACGGTGACGAAGAGAGGGGCGGCGTCGACGATACAAGCCTCCAGATTGGCTCGGCACGGGGGCGGCAAAAGATGGCAGGTGTGGGACAGAAACCGGGTCCGGCCAGCTTCGCCAGATTGACGGCAACGGGCGGCCCCAGAAGACAAGAGGATTGAAGTGATTCCCGTGGCCCTAAGCTGAGGTACACGCAATGCGCATGTTGTTGAAGCCGAGTTGATTCGCGGCAGACTGCAGAATAAGTGTTCCCACTTCCATTCATTGAAGTGGAACCCGAGTCATGGCAAGTCGTCGTGGTGCCAAGACAATCTGCACTTGAGAGATGCGCGTTTGGCTTCGCTCTCTGAGTTTCGACAGGGAATTGAATGGATATCTGATGGACTATTCTTTGACTAAGGTATTGTACTAGTCGTGAACTGTCGCTTGCGGGCACGCACCTCCACCGAACGTGAATCCAACACAAAGTAAAGATAACTTTACTGAGCGAGCTGGGCTGAGCTGGGGTAGATTCTCAGTACAGATGACTCTGCTAGGGTTAGGGCATAACGTGAGTGAGGGCGGGGCGTGGCCTACAATTGGCAGGATGAGTACGAATGGTACATACTGTGTACCGACGGCCACGCAACATCGATGGCCGTCGACGAGTTTGCCTCGTAACAACTGCCAGCGGATCTATGAGGAAAGGTAGGTACCGTCCCCGCATCGAGGACTCGAGCTGGCTAGAATACTTAGCTTTAGTGTTAGGTGTTCCCTGAGGCTACAATAACTGGCATAGTATTCGAGCTTTCCACATCCACAGTATCCATCTGCGTTCCCCCTCGCTGCACGCACTGTCTCCGTTTCAGGAGATCAAGCACCTGATGAATGAAATGGAATGTCCAAGCGCGACTACGCGAAACAACTCCACGTTTCCTTCAGCAAGCACAAGCATCGTGACCAAGACCCCTTCATTTTGCGACTTTCGCATCGCCATCGGCAACCGACCACACTCGCGCAAGCTTCGCAATATCTCGTACTATCGTCTCGCCTTTCAGCCGTTGCACACCCCGTCCTTTAGAGCCGACCGTCCCTGACACCTGACGCTGCCATCCCCCCCCTGATTCCCACCGAAAGCCGCCACCTGCCGAGTTGTCCAAGCCAGCGCGCTTCCCCTCTGTCGCCAGTGCGCCACGGCACGATAACATTGCAGCAATGGCTGTTGCGACCAACGACCGCACGGCGGAATTCCGCCAAATCCTCACAGTCGCCCAGCGGAAGCAGGCTGCCAAGCCGGCATCGCAACGACTCCTCAACGATGGCCAGAGAAGCGCGGCAGCGGGGGGCGCGCAAGCACGGCGGTCAGAGTTTGCGCGGCAAGCGGCAGACATTGGCAGGGGGATATCGGCGACCATGGGAAAGCTTCAGAAGCTAGCACAGCTGGCCAAGAAGAGGTCGCTCTTTGACGACAACCCGGTCGAGGTGAATCAGTTGACCTTCGTTATCAAACAAGACCTATCGCGCCTGAATGAGGACATTCGGAATCTGCAGGCGCTATCGAAGCGTCTGCACCCGAAGCCGGACCAGGAAGGGGAAAACAACAAGAACATCCTGCTGTTGCTCCAGGGCAAACTGGGCGATGTGAGCGCAAACTTCAAGGACGTGCTCGAGATCAGGACAAAAAACATTCAGGCTTCAAGATCAAGGACCGAGGCATTTGTGTCGACGGTGGGACAGCACGCGCACGCATCCTTGCCGCCGTCGGCCTCACCTCTGTACGCCACCCCAAACAGGGGGGTCACTCCCTCGCCCGGCGCCGACCTCATCTCCCTCAACCCCATGGGCGGGGACCAGCAGATGCAGTTGCAGATGATGGAAGAGGGGCAAAACACATACATTCAACAACGGGGGCAGGCCATCGAAGCAATCGAGTCGACCATCCACGAGCTTGGGTCAATGTGAGCACAGCCATCAGACCGTCGGGTTCGGGACAAGGACTGACTTGTTATCTACAGCTTTGGACAACTTGCATCCATGGTCAGCGAACAGTCCGAGATGATTCAGCGCATCGACGCCAACACGTATGCGCATACTACCTACCCCTCGTGGCAGGGGATTCTCGGCTAACTCTATCCCAGGGAAGATGTTGTGGACAACGTCGAGGGGGCGCAAAAGGAGCTACTCAAGTACTGGTCTCGCGTCTCAGGCAACCGGTGGTTGATAGCAAAGATGTTCGGTGTCCTGGTATGTCCTCCGCTGTAACTCCCATCTAGACGCCGCGACTGACCCTGCGACCAGATGATATTTTTCCTGCTCTGGGTGTTGATCGCCGGGTAGATGATAGCTGAGCACTGTGGGCTTTCCCTTTCTTGTACAAAGTCCTTCTCCTTTACTACCCGCGGCCGCGTCTTCATAGACTTTCTCCCCCTGGTAGACTTTCGTAATACCGACTAGGAACGCATTGGTCGGGCCATCTTTTCTCTCTCGGGCATCACAGGAGTATCTGTGTTTTCGTATGGGCTAGATGGCAGTGTAGAGGCACGCTGTAGAATCTAGCAAGCTGTTGCGATCATTCGGACGAAGCATTCGGCCATGAAATGGATTGCTTCACGCCGACTTGTTGTGTCATATAAATGCGAATCATAGCTCACGGTACAGCCTAAGGAATGGGCATTTCATGATGACAACCTGGAACCTTGCTCGGTACTCCCAGGCCAAGCCCGTTCCCGTGTCTCATGCAGAACAATTTCCCACCAATCAGGACTCTGCAATGCTTCACAGATCATCACCCCACCATCACCCCGCGGAGGTGATGGAGGGGCAAGTCAACGAAAACACGCTCCTGCTCGCCCTCTGCGCACAGCAAAACCGTCGGGCTCTCAGGTTCTTCACCATCTGTAGAGATGGAAGCTGGGAAGTAGAGGAACTTCCACGTCGTCTGGCAAAAACTGCTGGTCTTCGACATGAGATGGACCGTCTTCCGAGAATCGGCAGCATTTCTAGGCTCCAATGGCTTGACCACGGCTTATGATACACCGAACCACCCGTCAAGTCCCGCCCACTGCCCAGTGACCATAGTGTCGTGATGGCGCCCCATTTAGCCGAGATACCCACTCACTTAACACGGCGCCCAGCTCTCGCTCTCAAGGTCCTCTCCAACAAAGCTTCCACCTATCTCCTTGCCGAGTTCCAGCTTTCTACTTGCTTCTCCCCGTGTACAAGACTTCCGTTCCAGATCTGCAACCTGCTGTCCTCTCCCTCAGCCCTCAACTGACTCCCAAGCGCATTCTCGTCAAGCTGTTGTCTCTCTTCAGACTCACACATACCCGACTTGCACACTCTCTGCCGCCGTCGTGGAACCGACAGCTTGTTGTTGTTCGACCCACCCCCAAGTACACATCCAGAACCGTCACAATGCCAAACAAGAACTTCAAGCTCAACACGGGCCAGGACATTCCCGCCATTGGACTGGGTATGCCATTCCCCTCTTATAACCCCCTCCCGAAAAGCCCGAAACACACAACCTAACTCTCACTCACTCTCACCCAGGAACATGGCAATCCGAGCCGGGCAAGGTCAGGGAGGCGGTGGCGCACGCGCTCAAGGCCGGGTACCGGCTGATCGACTGCGCGTACTGCTACGCCAACGAGGAGGAGGTCGGGCAGGGCTTGGCCGAGGCGTTCGCGGCGGGCGTCAGGCGCGAGGAAATCTTTGTCGTGTCCAAGGTGTGGGCGACGTATACGACGCGGTGCGAGCTGGGGCTGCAGAAGAGCCTGGAGAAGCTGGGGCTGGATTATGTCGATCTGTTCTTGGTGGTATGTATCGTACTGTGCATGGTGTGGGGAACAGGGGAGTTTGTGTCTGGGTTGGTGAGTAGTGGCTAACGGGATTGACAGCACTGGCCGTTGTTGTTGAACCCTGAGGGTGAGTTTTGCGGCCGGACATTCAAGGAGGCGCAAAGCTGGAGGTTCATGTTTAGGTTGCTGACGATGCCCTCCCAGGCAACGACGACCGCTTTCCCAAGCTCCCCAACGGCGAGCGCGACATCATCCGCTCCTACAACCACGTCGACACATGGAAGCAGATGGAGAAGCTACTCGAGACGGGCAAGACCAAGGCCATTGGCGTTTCCAACGTTGGTTTCCCTCCCTCCCCTCTCCTCGCAGGGTAAGGTAGGTAAGGTATCCGAGCTAAAAGCCCCGTCCTACCAGTACAGCAAGCGCTACCTCGAGGAACTCCTCCCGCACGCCACCGTGGTCCCCGCCGTCAACCAGATCGAGAACCACCCGGCCCTGCCGCAGCAAGAGATTATCGACCTCTGCAAGGAGAAGGGCATCCACATCATGGCCTACAGCCCGCTGGGTAGCACGGGCGGCCCGCTGTTCAGCGCCGAGCCCGTCGTCAAGATCGCCGAGAAGCACGGCGTCAAGCCGTCTGCTGTCTTGCTGAGCTATCACAGTAGGTCACACTCCATGTTCCTCCCTTTCTGTAATCCGCCGCCTTGAGCTGGCTTGTGGTGCTGACATGTGTGCGCGCGACAGTCCCCCGCGGCACGACCGTCCTGGCCAAGTCAGTCACGCCGGAGCGCATCACGGAGAACCTGAACCTGGTCGAGCTGGACGCCGAGGATGTCAAGCTGCTAAACGACTACTCGGACACGCTGGCCAAGGAGGGCAAGCTGCAGCGCTTTGTCTACCCGCCGTTTGGTATCGACTTTGGCTTCCCGGACAAGTCATAGGGTGTGGCTCTGCTCCTGGGCATAGCGGGATAGAAGTGAAATAGACCTTTTGTGTTGCAACAGTCACCGTGTTCTTTTTGTTTCTCCCTCTCGTGATCACTTTTCCTTTTCCAGTCTCGCGACGGGGTTTACAATTTTCCATGACGGTTCATAACATTCGGCGTGTCTTTTGTTTCGTCACATGTCCACCACCACCTTCAGCACCAGCTTGCCCTCGTCATCTTTCACCCTCGCAGCCATGTCGAACGCCTTGGGGATGCTCTCCATGCCGGAAAACCGCTGGGTGATGAGCGTGGTAAAGTCTGGAAGCCGCGGGTTCTTGCTGGCCAGCAGCTCAATGACGCGCGGGTACGTGTTGGCATAGCGGAAGACGCCCACGAGGTCGACCTCGCGGAGAGCGGCTGCCGAGATGGGCAGTGTCTGGATGGGGTTGCCCATGCCGATGAGCATGATGCGGCCGCCGGGCGCGGTAGCCTGTGCGTCATGTTACAATGCGATCCTTCACTCCAACCCTCTTGACATGATCAGTGATATGTACTCACGTAGATGGAAGCCTGCAGGCAGGTCTCGACACCTGTGCATTCGTACGTGGCCGAAACCTCGCCCAGGGCCCGGCCGTTGAGCGTCGTCGCCTTGACCGCCTCGGCGACCTGCTTCGCGAATTCCAGCTTGGACTCGATGGTGTCGGGCCGCTTCATGGGCACGACGACGAAAGCGTCGGCGAACCCGTTGTCGACGGCGAACCGGACCCGGTCCTCCTGGATGTCGGCGATGACCACCCTGGCGTCGCCGACGGCCTTGCTGATGGCGGCGCAGAGAAGGCCGACGGTCCCGGCGCCGAACACCAGGACCGTCGAGCCGGGCGCGAGGCGTGCCCTGTCTGAGGCGTGGAGGGCGACGGACAGTGGCTCGACGAGGGCGCCGAGCTCGAGAGAGACGTCTGGAGGGAGCCTGGTGTTGCCATGGTCAGCGTCAGCACCTGAATTGAAGCAGGCGCTACACATATCCGGGAGACCTCCAGACATACTTGTGGCACCAACTCGCCGGATGTGTGATCTGCTCCTGGAGCGTGCCCTGGGCGTGGGGGTATGCCTTTGCCGAGCTTCTGAACTTCATGTCCCGGCAGATGTTATAGCGGCCCTCCTGGCACAGCTCGCACTTCTCGCACGGCTGGCCGACCTCGAGGGCGACGTGGTCTCCCGCTTGGAGAGAGGTCACGGCGGGGCCCACGGCGGTGATGACGCCGGCTGACTCGTGGCCCAGAGTAAGGGGCTCGCGCACTAGGATGTCGCCGTTGCGGAAGTGGCCGAAGTAGTGCAGGTCCGAGCCGCAGAGGCCGGTCGCCTTGACAGCCACTTGGACGTCATTGCCGCCGAGAGGAGGCAGGTCTCGTTCTTCCTGGCCAAAGAGATATGTGAGCTTGGGGTTTCGCAACTCGTTAGGTTGGTGAGTGACTTACCAATCGCAGTTCGCGGGCCCCGTGCAGGACCGAGGCCTTCACTCGAGAAGTAGCCATGAGTAGGAGAACAGAGGGCAAGATATTGGGGCCAAGAAAAGGGATGGTCTACGTGAACGGAAGGATGTGCTTGTGTTCGGCGAGACCGAATCTGGTAAAGAAGAGGTGGGGAGTGATGGGGGACAGCAGCGTCGAGGGGAACAGGATGTCAACCTACCCAAGGTAAGGCCTGATTAAGGTACCTTACCTACCTAGGTGGGCATGTCTCAACCTCACAGCGCTACCACAGTAGGTGCTGTGGAGGTTAATATTGCCCCCGGTAATAAGGCCGATACCGATCCGCAGAGCCACAAACACGAACACGGATCGACTCCACGCTTTCGGGTCCTGTGATGGTGCAAGGCATGTCGACCTAAAAATCATCAGTCCCTGTTCCTGCTCGGGCCCATTTAATCCAAAGCCGAGCCCGAATGTCTTGGTGGGGTGAAATCCACCAAGCAGAACCCTGCGCATGGAACGCGGGGGAGTGTTCGGAGTTCGGGGGACTTCCCCGTCGACATTCCCACACCCGTGGACCCGATGCCGGGCTGTTTCCCGGCAGTAAGCGGGATATCACCTCACCACTGTTCTAGGTCGATACTCACTTACCGGGGGCGGCTCAGTCAGGTACATACTTACAACAGAACTGTGGCAGCAACGCGATCGGTACTCATTCTCTCACAACGAGCCCGCACAATCTTTCTCTCACACATCTCAGACATCCTTCGATGAACAAAAAACAAGCGAACAATGTCCTCAAGTACTCTTCCCAACATGTTCTCTCTCGAGGGCCACACCGCGCTCGTCACGGGCGGCACTCGGGGCATCGGCCAAGCAGTTGCCATTGCCCTCGCCGAAGCCGGAGCCGACATCCTTCTTGTCCAGGTGCGTTAACCACAACAAAACCCTCCAGATCTCATACTCCCCTATCGAAGTCAACAAAGGAAATGAAAAAAATTAACTGACACCGACGCTGACACCGACACCGACCCAGAGAGATGAGACATCCACCAAAACACTCGACGCCATCCGGGCCCTTGGCCGCACCGCAGCCATCTACCCAGCCGACCTGAGCTCCGCCGAGGACGTCTCCAAGCTCGTGCCGCGGATCCTCGCCGACGGCCGCCAGATCCGCATCCTGGTCAACTGCGCCGGCATCCAGCGGCGACACCCGTGCGAAAAGTTTCCCGACTCCGACTTCAACCAGGTCAGTTTTCCCCTCTCCCTGCCCTCACCTGAACTGAAAGAGAAACCAGAAAAATAAAGCAAAAAAAAACGGAAAAGGAACGCTGGACTGACTGACAACCCCACGCAGGTGATCCAAGTAAACCTCAACAGCGTCTTCACCCTCTGCCGCGACGTCGGCGCCCACATGCTGCAGCTCGACCCCTCGCCCGTGACCGGCCGGCGGGGGTCCGTCATCAACTTCGCCTCGCTGCTCACCTTCCAGGGCGGCCTGACGGTGCCCGCCTACGCCGCCTCCAAGGGCGCCGTCGGCCAGCTCACAAAGAGCCTCGCCAACGAGTGGACCGCCCGCGGCATCACCGTCAACGCCATCGCCCCAGGCTACATCGAGACCGACATGAACACGGCGCTGCTCAAAGACCCGGAGAGGCTGGCCAGCATCAGCGCGAGGATACCGGCTGGGAGGGCAAGTCTTGCTTCTAAAAATTGTCTAACTTCTAGAATGGAATCCGTTGGGCGTGCTAACTGTACTGTGTAGTGGGGGAGCCCCGAAGACTTCAAGGGCACAGCCGTCTATCTCGCCAGCAAATCTAGTGCATACGTGAGCGGCCACGTCTTGGTCGTGGACGGTGGATGGATGGGGAGGTAAGCAATGTGGCCATCCACGGCTCTGAATTACCGATGAGCAAAAGAGAATACACCGGCCCCAACCGCAGGCCATCATGTTTCCTCACTTCAGTCTCGTACCGAGTCCATGACCTGCTCCATCCAGGGGTAGACAGCCGAGTTGGCCAGCGGGTAGCCCATGTGCAGCGCACCGGTGAAGAACCTGGCCTCCTTGGGCGTGCCGTGCTCAAAGAGCATCATCGAGTCCTCGATGGGCATGAGGCCGTCCAGAACGCCCTGTCCCCCAGTTAGCAGATGTGTCGGACGACCAGCGCGGTTGACTCACATTGATCAAAAGCAGGCGGGTAGACGGCTTCTTGATGATACCCGTCTCGAGCAGCGAAAACTTCTTTTGCGCATTTGCCTTGTACTCCTCGGCCGAAGCGAAGCCGTGCTTCATGGCCATGGCAGGAGACAACCTTTGACGGTCAGCCATCGAATGCAATCGCAGTCAGGGATCCTCGCAGGAGACTCACTGGAAAGGATACTCATGCCCGTCCGCCTTCTCGAGCCACTCGCGGTCATAGAAATAGTGGCATCCCGCGCCCTGCGCCACAGACCCGGCCAGCTGGTCCTTGTGGGTGTGTGCGATGCGCACGGCGTAGTACCCGCCGCTGCTCAGGCCCCAGACCATGACGCGCTTCATGTCGAACCGGCCGTCCTCGCCCATCCACTCCAGCAAGCTCGACCACAGCCGGTCGGGCGAATCGGGGTCGGCGCTGTCGGCCGGAGAGTCGGCCGTGCCGGGAATCTCCACCACGACAGAGCCCCTGACACACACATTCAACCCTCGTCAGCTTCACCATCTCACCCACCGCACTCCCAACCATCAAGCAAAACATGGTGTGCAAACCAAACCAAGAAGACAAGGAAGAAAAGACGCAGACTCACCACCCCCTCTTCAAAAACTCATCACACCTCTGCGTATTATCCGGCCGATACCCATCCAACCCCGTCATCAACACCACCACAGGACACTTCCTGCCATTCCCACACTTCCTACCCCCATTCGTCTCGTTCTTATTCTTATCCTTATCCTTTCCACCCCCAGCAGGAACGCGCACATAAACGGGAATCTCCCCCCTGTCCCCGCCGCTCGCATACCGATGCCTGACCATGACCTCCTCCAGGGGGCTCTCCCATTGGGCGCCCGCAAGGAGGTACGCCGCCTTTTGCTCCTCCCACGCCTGCCACTTGGCCGCGTCGTTGACCGCCGGGTAGGCCGTGATGTAGGGGAAGCGGGCAATGCGGTAGACGGCGCACGCGCGCAGGTACAGCGCCGAGGCCGCCGCGCCGTTGTCGTCGCCCCCCTGCGCGGCGAGGGCCGAGGCCTGGGATGTTAGGCTGCGGGCTGTGGGGAGGAAGGCTTCTGTGTAGGCTGGGGAGGTGCCGTCGTTGATTTTGTTCTGTGAGGCGTTGGGGGTGGATTGTTAGTATGAAGGTGGTGGGGTGAGGTTGGGTGGTAGGGGGGCGGGACACGAACCTCGATGAGATGCTTGAAGATGGGTTCAAAGTCTTCATAGGCACCGTCGTGAAAGGGGTAGACGGAATTGGCGCACTGCGAGAAAGGTAGCGAGGAGTTAACGGTGGGCCGGTTTCTCGTGCGCAGGGAAGCGTCACTTACGGGGAACTTCCACTTGGTCTCCCACAGAGCCTCGATGCCGTCGTGGTGCGGCATGCGCCGCTCAAAGGCCTCTTGGCCCATGGTCCAGCACTCGGGCGTCTTGCCCTCTTCACCAGCCGCCGAGCTGGCCAGTACACCGGGGGGAGACATGATGGGAGAAGTGAGGAGAAAGAGAAATAAAAGAAAAAGTGAGGTTGAAAGTGGTTGTGCCATTCGATTATTATACGACCTGAGAGGCCTTCTTTCGTCTTGCGTAAATGAGGATTCGGCTCTTGCGACCGATGTACGGGAGGGAGGAAGTTGCAGACGGCCTCCGTCGTCGATGAACGGATGAAGGAGGAATGACTCCTAGACTAGCGCAGACTCTGGAAGGTGATTGGATGTTAGAAAGCCACGATGAGTCCTGCTCCAATGGAAAGCGCGAGGAACGCTCACTCAGACTGAAGGAGGGCGAGGCGGAGACGGGTAAGAGCAGCGTGGAGACCCCGAGCCATTCGTAAAGAGGGAAAGGTCCGACGGACACAATCTCTGGTTGCTGTCTTGTGTCAGGTGGGCTGGTGTGAACCCGGATGGTCCCAGGTTCAAGTTGGGGATATCCGGAGGAACCCCGGACGACGGCGCTAAGGTCGGGTTCTTAGAGACCCGCCGATTGGGATGGGGATGCCCGGCGCAACAAACAACTTGACTGTTGAGACTGGATCGGAAAGTCTGCGCTGTGTATGGTAGGTAGTTCGGGGTAGAATGAAGGAGAATGCGTAAGACGATGCAGCTGGAGCGACTCGATACTCACCGGGAGCCAGTTCTCTTATAGGTGAGCAAGCAGGCAGCTCGAATTCATCTGAGTCCTGACCAGAGTTCCATGGGCCACAAACGCACCTCAGTGTCCGATACGCTGTGATGATCCAGTCATAAGTGGGCTTGAGTTCGAGTGTCGACCTCAGCTTTGTGACTCGGCGGGAAGTAAGCCTACTGCAATCTTTTCGGACGTGTTGTGTCATTTCTTGATTGCTCTGCGGTCGGCGTGTAACTCCTCTGCGGTCAGAGTGTGATTGCTGTGCTGCCAGCGTGCAACATGACGGCCTTGGAGGGAACTCCGAACAGAGGATGCAGTGTTTCCGGCAGCCCCCTTAGAATATGCTGCTCACCCAGAAACCCGAGGCAGTGTGATTCTGGCGGCGGCGTCCTTTCGCATAACTCGTGTCTCACTGATGTGCCCAGGGACGGTGGGGGCCTCAGGTACAATACCTGTTCATTAACCAGACACGCTGCTCTAGATCTACCCTCTATCCCATCCCATCCTTTTTTCACCACAGCGACCTTGGCTCGGAAATCGCAGCTTCGATGTCTTCTCCTCGAGGAGACTCCAACACCACAGAGACGTCCCCCACCATGCGGACATGCTTCGAATTGTTGGCGTCAAATATTGGCCGTCTCGTTGCTTATGGTCGTCGAATAACGATCCAAAACAAGTCAGTCGCACTGCGTCGCGCCAGCCAGCGACCTTCGAACAGAGATTATTGGGTGCTCCCACTTTTGTGCCCCTCGTGGTAGTGCGCCATCTCCAGGCCAGCCCTTCGGAAACCGCACTTGACGTAGAAGCCTTCGTTGTGCTCGCTGCAGTCGAGTATTGTCTTATAACACCCTATTTGCTTGGCGATGTAGTCGAGCGCCTGGATGATGCGCAGGCCCAGCTTCTTGCCTTGCTGGTCTTTGGCGACGGCGATGTCCTCGATGTGGCCGACAGAGCCGAGGTTGTGAATGCTGTTTGCGCCGCGCACCGTGTTAGCTGCCCGGTGACGGGAATGGGTGAGGGAAACGAGGAGACGGCTCCCTACAATTTGCGCTCTACCAGCACTGCGCCGGTACCGACGATCCTTGACGGGCTGGTATTTGTGTCTTCAATGACAATGATGAAGTATGTGCCGTCTTGCTTCGAGATCCAGTCGTAGCGCTCCTCCCACTTGTCCTTTGGGATGTCGCCGACCGTTGTCAGCACCCGCAGGCAGTCGAGAAAGCCGGCGTCGAAATCGGTCCGGCGCAGAGCTCGCAGCTTATACCCCTCGGGTAGCTCGGCCTGCACTTCAGGCGACAGATATTCGGCAGAGAAGAGGTCTTGCTCGGCCATGGTGGGAGGGCGGTACTGCGGCGGTGGGGTTGCTCGTCGAGATTCTGCCGCGAATTCGGTCGGGCGGCTTGTTTTTTGTCGAGTGAGGTTTTGTGCTGGGCCGGCGCGAGCTAATTTGATCGAAATTGCAAGCTATTTGAGAACCCGATCGAACTCTGGCACCAGATGTCCCTCTGCGACCCGAACGAATGTCGGTCGGAATGCAGCGCGCAGCCAACCCAATACGAGGGGCGGTGCCGGAGGGGCAGTGCCAGCTCCCTGCCAAGCTTCCAGGCCCCATGTTGCCAGGGGCAGCCCCGATTCCCGTGGCCCCTGGCGATGAGCGGAGACCTACCCCGAACGGGGCCGCCCTGAAATGGCGGGGCCCGGAAAGCCTTGACATTTGGAACCACATTTCGAACCCTGGTGGCAACTTCTTCGCAAAAGTCCCATTCGCGTCCGGGAGTACAAGTACCTCCGCCAAAGAACAGCAACCTCTTTTCATCAGCAAGAAACGCGCGGCATGAGCGGTGAGAGACTTGATACGAAAGTCGACCTACTAGGACGACATTTATCAATCCAAGTACACACCTCCCGTCCAATGCCCGGATGGATCGCGCGAGAAAGCTGGCACTCTCTCCAACACTCCAGCCCCATAAATGGGAGCGACGCCTGCTGTCACATGTCAGAAGCGCGCTCATTTCGTTACCTATCGATACCTCCAATGGCGATTGCCCGTTTGGAGCGGGAATGTCGAGAACGCGGCGGGCATGAATCAAGTGGCGTTGGCTGCCCGTTGCCAAGCATTCCAGCATCGTCCAGTTAGACGGGACAATCCACCGGTCCCTGACCATTCCTGTTGCTCCCTAGGAACTTAGATGGAGACAGTATAGGTGCCTGACTCGGCCTTGCTTGGACCGTCTTCTCTCCTCAAGCGACTCCCGGTGTCTCTTGCCCGCCGTGATACCTGATCCCCCTCAGCTACTACAACTGTTACACACAGGATGAGTGCCGATGCGATACACGAGCTCCCGCAATGATAACGACCGGTGGCGACGCCGTGGTCCATGTCGGTGATGGCACGGCACTCTCCTTTCTCGGCCGGCCCTTCGACGAAGAACTCGACGGACGCCCACCTTCGAACGAAACAGGCCCCGCCCTCGACAACGGGTTTCTCCTTCCTTCACCGCTGGCTCGCCTGGTGAGCGTTGGCACAAGGTCGACAGGCCATCTGGTCCGCATCACTGGTGCCACAGTGGATTGGGGGTTGAATGTTTTCGGGAACACCACCTTGTCGGCCCTCCAGCTCGGTCGGGCCGTCGTCGACGACGGCCTTCTCAAGGCCGCCAAGGATGCCGTGTCCCGTCGCCACCACCAGACGGCCGAAGCAGATGCTGCTGCCAACATCGAGAGAAGGATTGAGAGGCTGAACACCAGGATAGACCACGCCATCTTCTGGGTCGCGACCGGTTTCCACGTGACGAGCGCCGCGGCTTCCAACTTGTTTCGGGGGACAGTATCGTTGCTCTCGACCCTCGACCAGTTCTTTGGCTCGACCGACTCGTCTCGCACCATGGCTAGCATCATCACCATGATACGCCGAGAGATGGCGAGCCCTGCGGCTGCTGGTCAGGGGGAGACGGTCAGTCTCGCTGAGCTGGTCATGTCGTTTTGTGTCTTGGCGCATCTGCAGAGCTCGTGCCGAGCGTTGCTGGAGGAGGATAGTCGTGCGTCCGCTGTGGACGAAATCGTCTGGGACGTCGTTGTTTTCGACAATGGGGCGCAGATTGGTGTTCTCGAGGAGAATATGGATCATTACCCGACCCCTGACACTCAAACGCGTCTCGAAATTGAAACAACAATGCACATCCAGCTTCAGCACATCCCGTCGTCTGAGCTTCAGAACTTCTCAACGCCATCGTCCTCCTCGTCATCACTCTTGTTACGCTCCACTGCCGAGAGCGCATCAACACGGGAATTAACTCCTCTAGAAGCAGACGAAGCTCCTGCGGAACCCCCACCGAATCAGGAATTGGACACACCACCTCAAAGAGGACACTCCAACATGATGCGTGGATTTCGAAGTGCGCTTAAGAGATCCGTTTCCGGCCTGAGCAAAGACCGCCAACGCTCCAGGGCTACGCTGGGAAAGATGAAGCACGTTTTGGTTGCCGCGTTGGCAGCCAAAGCCCCAGGAAAGGCGCAACGCCAGAACAGAGGCCTCAACACCCCTGCTCAGCATCCAATATGGGTTCAGGAGGAGAGGATGCTTGTCATCGCCAACTCCGCGCTCCCAGAACGCGGTATGGACCTGATACACGCTGCTTCAACCACGAGCCTCCTTTCCGTACATGACACCCGACGGAGACGATCCGACGTGGCATGCTCCGTTGTTCCTGTCGACCACTATCAGCCTGTTCAGGCATTTCAGACGACGACGAGGAGTCATGCATTAAGCAACACCGGCTCGGAGACGCAGCTAGATTCCCTTCACAGCGTCCCAACAAGGCGTCACCCACATGCTTCAAGCATCTACACGCTAGCGGCCGGGCCTGACTCGAAGCCGTATCTCATCTCTTGTCCCACGTATCAACTCACTCCACACAATGCCGAAGGAGACTTGAGCGCAGCTAGACGGACCCCTACATCTCGCTATCAGTTTCCCGAACGCCATCCCCTCGCTAATCTTCCCCGGTACATGCGTTTTGCCTCGGCCTCTTATGGTTCGACCATCATGGGGCTCATGGGCGTAGGGACAAGGATTCCAGTGCCCGGCTTTCTGGATGACACGCACGAGGAGCTGCATTCTTTCGCCCGCCACACTAGGTGCAAACCAGAGGACATTCTTTTATCATCATTTCTCGACCCCCAAGGCGGCTCGGACGCAACGGGTTCCACTGACAGCGGAATACCACTCGTGCACTACGTCTCGCTGGACCACGCGTCCAAGGCCGTCACCCTGGTCTGTCGGGGCACCGTCGACTTTGAGGACATCCTCGCAGATATGACGTGCGAGTACGACGACCTGGTCTGGCGCGGCAAGTCGTATAAAGTCCACAAGGGCATCCATGCGTCCGCCAAACGGCTCCTCTACGGTCGTGATGGGCGCGTTCTGCACACTCTCAAAGCAGCTCTTGAGGAGCTCCCCAGCTACGGCATCGTTTTGACCGGGCGTACGTCACCTTCTCCTCTCTCCTCCCTTTTTTATAACCCAGGGGTCCATCTTAGGCACAACACCGCTTCTGCTCCGAGTCACCACCCACAAACAGGATAACAACTGACGCAAACAACCAGACTCCCTCGGCGGCGCCGTAGCCTCCCTCCTCGGCATCATGCTCTCCGAGCCCGACGACGATTCCCAATCACGCTTCGTCACATCCTCTAACCCCTACCCCCAACAACAACAACCAGACCCCCCCCCCCCCCCCCCCCCCCCCCCCCCCCCCCCCCCCCCCCCCCCCCCCCCCCCTCCCCCCCGGCCGACCGATCCACGTCTACGCCTACGGCCCGCCCTCGACCGTCTCCCCGCACCTCGGCGCCGCCACCCGCGGGCTGATCACCACAGTCGTCCACGGCAACGACGTGGTCCCTTCCTTATCCCTCGGCCTCTTCCGCGACATACTCGCCGCCGCGCTTGCCGTCAAATCTGACTTTGCCGCGTCCGCGACGACAGAGATCCAGCGGCGCCTACGGCACGCCGTGGCCAACTGTCTGTCCCTCTCCGAGCCGGCCGGGGGCGTGCAGCCCGCGGCCGACAATGGCGACGACGACGGCGAATGGGCCTTTGCGTCGCTCAAGGTGCTCCGCGTCAACATGATGCACGACAAGCTGGTGCCGCCGGGGGAGGTGTTTGTCGTGGACAGCGCGCCGCGGCCGGGGGGTCGGGGCCAGGCTGCGTCTGTCTTTGGGGGCGGCGGGCTGGGTGAGTACCTGGGCCTGGGCCAGGGCCAGGGCCAGGCCTCGCCGGCGCAGCACAGGGTGGTGCTCAAGCATGTGCGGGACGTGGAGAGGAGGTTTGGGGAGTTAAGGTTTGGGAGTGGCATGTTTGCTGACCACATGTTTGGGCGGTATGAGGCGGCTTTGGAGAGGCTGAGGGTTGGGGCTCGGGTCAGGGAGTGAAATATACTCAGGGGAGGGTGGATAGATATCAAGCTGTGGAAACAGTTTGGGACAGCAGATAAAACACCCAAGCATCTCATCCTTTTGATATTTCCTTCTATTGTTACACGAAGACCTCAGACTATCTACCCTAGATTAGACAAACTGCCCTACTCGGGCTTCTCGGTCACGATCTTGCCGTCCTTGTCATAAAAGATCTCCTTGACCTTGACGGACCGCAGGTGATCGACGCCGTTGCTGAGCTCGCAGTCGTGGTGGAACAGCCACCAGCGGCCGTTGAACTCGACGATGGAGTGGTGCGTGGTCCAGCCGAGCACGGGCTCGAGGATGCGGCCGCCGTAGGTAAAGGGTCCGTACGGGCTGTCGCCGACGGCGTAGCACAGGTAGTGGGTGTCGCCGGTCGAGTAGCTGAAGTAGTACTTGCCGTTGTACTTGTGCATCCAGGCGGCCTCGAAGAAGCGGCGGTCGTGGTCGTCGGCGGCAATTAGCTCGCCCGTCTCGGGCGCCAGGATGGCCATCTCGCGCACCTCGTGGGCGAACTGGCGCATGTCGTCCGTCAGCTTGGCCACGCGCGGGCCCAGCGCGCACGCCCCTTGGCCCGAAGGCTCCTTGGGGCCCTGCCAGGCGGCGTCGAAGACGTCGTTGCCGCCCTGGTAGCACTGCAGCTGGCCGCCCCAGAGCCCGCCAAAGTACAGGTAGGCCTGGCCGTCGTCGTCGACGAAAGTGGCCGGGTCGATGCTGTAGCTGCCCTTGATGGGCTCCGGGTCCGGGGTGAAGGGGCCCTCGGGGCGGTCGCCGACGGCGACGCCGATGCGGAAGATGCCGTCCTTGTCGCGGGCGGGGAAGTAGAGGTAGTATTTGCCGTCCTTGTAGGCGGCGTCGGGGGCCCACAGCTGCTTGGACACCCAGGGGATGTCCTCGGTCTTGAGCACGACACCGTGGTCGACGACGGGGCCGGCCGGGTCGAGCGAGTCGGTGCTGAAGACGTGGTAGTCGGCCATGTCGTACTGGTCGCCATTGTCGTTGAACTGGATGTCGGTCTCGCGGTCGTGCGACGGGTAGATGTAGACCTTACCCTCGAAGACGTGGGCTGAGGGGTCGGCCGTGTAGATGTTGGTGATGAGAGGCGCCATGGTGATGGCTGTCTTGGAGCTTGGATTGGAGTTGCGGGGTAGTGATGCGGGGTGCGGGGGAGGAGTGCAGCAGGGTGGTTTGGACGATGGATCAGAGAGGGTGGTGATGCAAAAGAGAATAGTGTAGGAGAGAGTCGCCAACACTTCGAGGGCCCTACCTCAGGCTATATACCGGTAGAGACTTCCGTCTGGAGACTCCCCGTCTCTCATGTTTCCCCAGGCGACATGGATAGTGTTGGGATGTCTCCAAGACGACCCGTCGTGCTGGATCGAGCCGAGCTCCATTTCCCATTTATCCCCATTTAACCGTCCGGCCAGAATTCCGAGCAACAGACTTGGCGGGGCTGTGGGGCCACCTCTGTCGTGCCGGTCCAAGGGGGGTGAGGACGGTGTTGGCGAGGTTTTCTGGGGTTGAAAGTACCTCTTCGTTGCTGAGGTGGTTGCGGGAGCCGAGTGTTGCTGTTCCGTCGGCGGCTGCGCCATTGTTAAAGCGGGTAGGTATTCCTGATGTAGGGACACACCCCGGGGGGGCTGCCATTCAGTTAGAAACCGCCCAGAATGTTGTCGCTGAGGAACGGCTGGTTATATCCACAACCCGTTGCGCTTCATGTTGCCGGAATTGTTCTCATGGGCTTCTGTGGAGTGTGCGATGTTCAATTGCGGGGATGAATCATGAAGGGGGTTGCGGGGTGACGGGGATCAGGGCCTTGTTAGCGTTAATTACCGCCTGCCATCTGCACCTCCGTAGGCTTAGTCATATACGTCTGCTGCCGCGCGATTCTAGTGGGAGCCCTGCCATCGCAAACAGAGGTTGGAGAAGATGGCATCATCCCGCCAATTCCCTTTTAGGTTTTAAGCAGGGAGCAGGTCTCAGCGTCTTCCATCTTCCTCGATTCTCAGGCCAGCCCTCTCTTCATCGTGGCGATAACGTTGGAATCCAGGCCGCAAATTGTCTCGTTACCTGGGACCACTTTGCTTCCTGCACAATTGTCGGATTGGCGATATCGAAGCCCCAACAGCTGGAGTGGTACTTTGCCTTGTCGCGCCAAGGCTAGTGCATTCGCGATTGTGGTGACAGCTGTTGGCAAGCGTCTTCACTATTCGTGTCGCAGGCCGCTCCGAGACATCGAAGGTACGGATGCGAATACTGAACTTCTATCCGTCCCCGTTTCATTGATCCCATCGCGAGAACATAACTCTCGATGACTTGCATCACCACAAACACCAGCCGCCCATTACCATCACCAGCTCACCAGAGCTCATGGCGCTACTTCGTAGTAGCAGAGGCTTAGCAGCTGCTTGCCCCTCCGATATGTTCAGCCGCAGCGCCCAGCCCCCACGGCACGCCTATCAGTTGCACCAGGCGACGCCACGATGAGTCCCCCGCTTGACGCGATTGGTGCCATGCTGCGTCTCGTTTCCCTCTACATCCATTGTGGAATAGCGTTCAAGGGCTGGAAGGTAGTGAAAGTTTCCAGGTTGGGCGCGTGCATGACCATGGCCTGTCTCGAAGCCCACAAGGCTGCCTGCTTGCCGCAACAACATTAAAGACTCGAAAACCCTCTCGTCGCTGTTCTCGCGACGATGCTCCTGACTCTCACGCTCTAGCATTTTGGCCTCAGAGTATCAAGAGACGCAGCCATGGGAGTTGCGCCTGTGTCCTCCCCAGCGCCGACGCCTCAGCCGAGCTTGGCCGGCGCGCTCGGCCTCGGCCTCCCTCTCCAAGCTCGTCAGACCGACTATTATAACTATTCGTACGACACGGATTGCTATGTATGTATCTGCAGCTTCTGCCTGGCTTCTCCTCGGCCCCAAGGAAAGGACATGAGGCTAACCTCAACATGGTCATCAGAACTATCAAGCAGACGCTCAGTGTGTGGATATCGTCAGCGGCTGTTACGACGGGTTCGTCGCAAACACCGGCTACAGCGAGGCCTTGACAGCATTGACATCATGCTACTGCGAAGTGGGCATCTCCTTTCTCGACTGCTTCTACTCTGAAATCGCCACGGGGACCTGTGCCCAGTACTGGTTTGGTACCAGTTATGGTTAGTCAGAGCCGACAGGCCATCAAAGTGGGCAAAAGGCTAACACCGACTCAGACTACGGCCAATTCCAGCAGTCATGGTACACAGAATACTGTGGCACCATTCCGCCGAGTGTCATGCCTCACTTACAGCCGCCGTGAGTCGAGGCCTGTTTCCCCTGCTTCCCAATCCCGAAACTGACTGACCGGTCCTCTAGATCTAGCGTAAATCTGGAATTTGCGTACGTGGATGCTAGCTTCTAGCCTATCGACCCGGTACTGACAAAAAGTACAGATCGATCGATGTTGTCACAGCCACAGCCGCTCTCGACCAGCCCGACTATGACGGCCAGCCGCTCTACCAAGGATCGGGGCAGCTGCTCCGAGCCGAGTGCAGCGCAACCGACTTCACGCTTGTCGATGCCGGTAGCACTGTCTACTATGCAGGGTTCATGGGCTGTGTCAAGGACAGACCAGAATGTTGTCCATGGGCCGTGGCTACTGCGACGGCCACTGCCCAGGACAACGACCGCGTCTATGACTTCCCCACGCCCGTCGACGATGGCCTGGCTCGACTGCCGAGCTGCGCCGACGATTACTACTCGATTTCTGGCGGATGCTGCCCGACGTATGTGTCCAAGTCCTCGTCGTGTGTGCCTTGCCGTCGAACGAGATGCTGACCCGGACACAGCGGCTTCTGGCCCTTCACCAAAGAAATCGGCGGCATCACGCCCTGCTGGAGCTCCGTGCGCACTGTTGACCCCCCCACCCTCACCGTCGAAGAAGACGCGCAAACCAAAGACAAGCCGACGTCGGCAGTCATCAACATCGTGTGGGCGATGCGCTATCCCGTGGACGACTCCTCCGGAGGCAAAGGCCTTTCGACAGCCGCCAAGGCAGGTATCGGCGCCGGAGCAGGCGTCGCAGCCATTCTCATCGGCGGTCTTGCCATCTGTCTTTGGCGGTCTCGCCGCAAGAACAAGAAGCTAGCCGAAGCCCAGTCAGCGGCTCCCCCTGCCATGGCCCCGAATCCGACCGGCCAGTACCCAGCTCCGGGCACCTACCCACCGGGAATGCTCCCGCCGGGCAAAGTGCCCTCCCCATCCGACCGCACCAGCGTCATGACCAACACGACCCTCGCCTCGGCGCCAACGTTAGCGCCCCAGCAGCACCCGGACATGTCGGCCGGCGGCGGCGTCTCCCAGAACGGCCAGCATGTCCTCCACAACAGCCAGCCGGGCGGCGGCAGTTACTTCCCCCACGGGGCCGTAGCCGCCAATCCGCGCGTCTCGTACGGCAGCAGCACCGGCGCCGTCAGCCCGCCCCTGGGCGGCGCCTCGGGGCAGCAGGGATATCCGGCTCCGATCGCCGAGGCCGACGAGGGCCAGCCGCGGGCGCAGGCGCAGGGGCAGTATCTGCCGTATGGCTACCAGCAGCAGCAGCAGCAGCAGCAGCAACAGCAATATTATGGTGTTCCAGCCCAAGGCCAGGGTCAGGGGCAGTACTACCACCACCCCCAAGCCCAGGGCGGTTATGTCTATCCCCATCCGCAGCAGCACGGCTACCCGCCGCAGAATGCTCACGAGATGAGCTCCGGCCGGGAAGCCGACCCGCCGCAGGAGGTTATGGGGAGTGAGGTGCAGCCGCAGCAGCAGCAGCATCATCAGACGAGGGGCTAGCGGAGTGGTTGACCCTACACTGTTTTTTTGGTCGTCGTGTAATTTGGGTTCATTGCAGGTTGGTATTTATGAAGGGCATTTTTGGTAATGATATGGCGCTGTTCTACCCTTTTCAGACACATGGCTTGATGGCAGCGGGCGCTTGGTGTGGTGTCATGTGCTGGTTGCAGCGGGGTACAATACGTACGAAACCAAGCTGGTTTAGCCACCGGATGGTGCTCTCTGGCACAAATGCCTTAGAATTCTTGAACATCGGGTAAGGGACGACTACCGGAAAGCCACGGCGGGGGGGGGGGCTGTTTCTGGGGCGCCTGCTGTTCATGGGGTTCAAGGGCTTTCACTGCGCAGTAGACAAATTCTCATATGCATGCCACGTGGGTTCCTGGGCATGTCCGAGGTCCAGCGCGCTGCTCGGTGTAAGCCGGATGTCCGGAAGAGGAAAATGGAATTTTGGTCGTCGACGACCTCAAAGTTTGGTCTTCGGCTCATGGTGGCTGGGTGCCTTGGCAAAGCATCCAGTGCCGGCAAGGCGGCATCCTAGATTGGACGGTGCCCGTTTGTTGGGTAGAAACGCTGGATGCATGCTGCAAATCCTGCACTTGTTGCAGATGGGAGGAGAGCCGTCCCCCCACCTCCGGGTTGTGTGCCTGTGACCGGTGAGGACAGCCTTGTTTTGGGGTGGCTCATATCCCTCCCGGCTGTCGGGATACCTAGAGACACCAGCGAGAAGTTTGACTATGAGTTCTCACATCCTCAGTGTTTAATGACGATCACCTCTTTGTCAACCCCTTTTTTTGATCTCGGAAAAGCTTCCCTCAATATTGCTCTTGTCGTTCAGCACCATGGCTTCACTCGGCTTGTCTCACGTCACTTCTGAGGTCACTTTCCCTCATGCGTCGCAGCTGGTCTGAGGCTGACCGCCCTGCCCTACCTTGCGGGCTTTTTCCTAAACACACATCACTTATGCCAATTTTCTAGCAGCGCTTGGTACATGACGAGCCGGTAACTACGTCGCTATTCACTGTGAAGTCGTTTCTCCAGGCGGAAATACCTAAAACTGTACCCCCTTGAGGGGGGAGGCAGCAATACTGTCACAGGCTCTCACAGTCATGATGCTTGACACAGAAGATGTCAGGCCTTTGGCCCTCCGCGGCCTCGACCAGCCTCCCTACGTGGGATCTCAAGGCATGTCTCTCAGCCATATCCCTCTGATATCAACGGCGCACTCCTGAGCTGACGATGCCACCCACGATACCTACTCGCAGGGGACGGCACGCACACCGACTTCTTGGGACCCCAGGGGCTCGACGACACGATGAGCCGTCACCCTCTTCCGAGTTCGTGCGATATCCACGCCGACACGGGCAACGATCCCGATCCAGCCCCCCCGGAGCACCGCCAGCCCGTCAAGGAGTACGGAGAACAGTGGGACTGGGATTCGGATTTGCAGGACTACGTCAGATATACGAAAGGTGAGGGGCAGACTCAGCTGTCGAACCCCATTCACAGAAAGCTAGAAAGCCAAGAACTGACTGAATCCATACCCCAGACGGAAACAAGATCCTCTACACTACCTACCAACGGGAAGGAAGCCCGCCGGCATCTTCAACACAGCCAGGCGAGGACCAGCAGCCTGAGTCCCAAGTCCAACCAAAGTCGCCAGAACTGGCCTCCATCAAGGTGGTGAAGCCAGCAGCGCCTTCATACGACCAACCCCTGGGCGATGGTGCGTCATGTGCAATAACGCATCCAATTCCATCGGGCTCCCACTGATCGGGCACTGCGATGCTAACCAGGAATGGAACCCGGCAGAATTCCAAGTCGTAGCCAAGCCCAAGCGCTTCTTCTCCGTCGGCCGCATCTTCAAAACCGCCTGGTTCGAGCCCGGCGCAACCGACCCACCAGCAGCACCCCGGCCCAAGCTAAACGCCGGGGCGGGGGCAGGTTCCGCCGAGCCGCCGTGGTCCACCAAGTGCCCGCCGTTCCACGGGGAGAGGCCGATCGCGCGGTTCCGCTGGTTCGTCGTGGTCCGGCGGCGGCTGCACCACTCGCTGTGCTTCAGCATCACGACCTTTGCCGGCAGCAAAGCCGGCAGCCGCGGCCGGCCGGGCGACTACGTGGTGCTGCACAACTCCAACGTCGAGCCCGCGCGGCCGTACCCCGAGGAGGAGATCACGCGGGACCCCATCGCCGTGATCATCGAGGACGGGGAGCATTTCATCGCGCCCATTGCGAGGCTGGACTGCGGGAGGATCTACACGGTTGAGGATAACCTGAGGGTGTTCAAGATTGGGCGGGTGCACCCTTCCTCGCTGCAGGCGCTGGATGATTATTACAGGGAGTCTATGGCGTGACCGGGTCGTCTTTGGAGAGGCTCTCCCTTTTTTTGTTGTGTTGATGTATCCCCTGAAAATGAGGATGGGTTTGGTGGAAACACAGCCTGCTTCAGTCAGTTGAGCCGTCACTGCAATTCGTCAATGCACTTCAGCTTTCTCTTCACTCACCTCGTCCCATCCCAAGTTCCTCAAACCCAAATCAAGAACAAACCCGCCTCAGTAGTCCTGTACCCCCGTCTCACCCCTAAGCACCTTCTCCCTCCTCCCCCCACCACCTCCTCCACAAACACCCCCATCCCCCTCCCCCTCCTCCTCCCCACCACTCGTACCAACCCACCCAGGATCCTCCTCCTCAAACCAAGCCTCCTCCCTCTCCTCCCACTCCAGCACGTCATACCCGTCGTCGCCGTCCACCAGGGCATAGCCGCCAAAATCCCCGTCCTCGCCCCGGATGAACCGGTCCCGCAGGTACGCCTCCCACTGCGCCCGCCCTTCGTTCCGTGTCCGCGGCGGCGCCGCGAGCTCCGCGCTGAGGCTGCTGAATGTCGTCGCCATCGGTCCCGTTTCGTTTACGTGTTGAGTTTCGTCTCCGCCGTAGCCGTAGTCGTGTCCGTGCCCGCTGCTGGAGGATGGAGGTGTCGTTATATCGGTACCGGTACCGGTAGAAAAGGGGCCTGCTGCTGCTGCTGCGCGGGATGGTACTTCTACTTCCTCGTCTTCCTCTTCCTCTTCCGCTGCCGCCGCGCTCTTGGCATCGACCGTCTGCTCGCGCAGCTTGGCCAGCCTTTCCTCGCCCCGCAGCAGCGATCCCTCCAGCACGCGGGCGTAGCCCTTTGCCTGGCCCTCGGCTTGGCGCTCCGAGGGGGTCTGGAAGCGCCGGATGAGGAAGTCGTAGAGCAGGGGGTCTGTGGGGCGAGATACGTCGTCAAGATAGGTTAGGATCCGGAAGTGGATGGATGATGGGAATGAAATGTGGGTAGTTGTGAGATGGTAGGTAGGCATGTTGGATAAAGTAAGGGGAGGTGAGTGAGAAAGCTGCCCGAGTTGGGGGTTGGATCGTGCAAAGGGAATAGTGGACGGGTGAGGCGCTACCCACTCACCTGCGAGCTCATGTTCGTCTGAGTGAAAGTAGTCTGGGTGTTTCTCGAGGTATACCCTCCTCCTGTTTTGGGCTCTGATCTTGGCCGTGTGGCCTGGTGACCGCGGCGGGCGTGGCCGGGGCCGCGAGAAGGGGTCTGGGCTGGGTGGAGGTGAGTCGAGGCGGGGAGCCATGACGGGTATTGTTGTATCCAGATTGTAGAAGAAAAATAATCGAGTTCCAGACTTGATGAGTTCGGTGGTGTGAGATGCTCACTTTGTTAAGATCTAAATATGAGGTTTGAGGTGGCAAAGCATCCAATCTGGAAGTTGTTGATGATGGAATGAACACGCGAAGGTGAAGGAAGACCTTCCAAGACGGGATGTTTGTAGGCGAGTGACCCACAGCACCAAAAACAGGCCTAAAACCGCTGTGGGCAGCGGGGTTTCAGTGCATTACTGGGATAAAATGCCGTCAAACTTCGATGTCACTTCGAAGAGCACTATCTATCAGAAAGAATTCGAAGAAAAGTTTAAGTACAGTACAAAGTCTAACGTCGTATTGGGCGGTCTATTAAGTCTAAACTCTATCAGATGGCAATCCAACCGAGCAATCCCACAATGGTAGAATCTAACACAACCGCCAAAGCAGCTAAACAGCCTAACACCCATGGTATCATAACGAACAGTACCCCGTACCTGCTCTCCCCAAAGAGCTTCTCCAGAACGCCATCGACAACCCAACATCCTGGAAGCCATGTCCAAGCCAACTCAACGGGCCATGATGCTCTGCCCGCCATCATCAGTCGTCCGGTTGCGGATCCGGACCTTCAAGACGCCGTGCGCCAGGCGCCTCACATCGCCCTTGCCATCCTTCCTCATCTTCACCCCAACGATCGCACTCGGCGCGAACATCAGCGCCTCCCCCACCCTCAAGTCGACGATCCTCGAGAACAGCGCCGGGTCCGCATCCCCCAGCGCCAGCGTCCCGGCCCCGTCAACCCCGTCCTCTCCCTCCTCCTCCTCCTCACCGCCCATGTTAAGCTTCCTGGCCTGCTCCAGCAGCCTACCGCCAGACGACACGCCCGCCAGGTGCTTCCCGAGCGCGTTCAGCCAGTCGGGGGACGTGAAGCGGTGGACGATGGTGACGCTGCACAGGTCGAGCAGCTTGGGGGAGATGGTGGGCTCCTGGGTCGAGATGACGACGCGGGCGCCGAGGTGGCGCTGCAGCCGGATGGTGGCCAGCAGGGCCTCGGTCAGGGCCGCGCACTCGCTCGAGTCCGTCATGTACTTGTGGGCCTCGTCGAGCGCGATGACGCGCCCGACGGCGGCCGAGTCCTGCTCGAGGAAGAGCGAGAGGCATATGTTGAAGAGCGAGCACGCCATCTCGGGCGTCACGCAGGGGCACGACAGGTCGACGATGGTCAGCTGCCCGTTCTGCGGCTTCCACGACGTGCCCCTTGTCGCGGCGGGTTGCTTCCTGCCGGCCTTGTGCCCGGGCTGGCCCGAGGCGAACATGTTGTACGCCTTGGCCTGGTCCTCGACCATGAACGACTCGAGCGTTTCGAGCCGCTGCTTCAGCGGCGCCAGCTGCATCTCGGTGAGGTTCTCGAGAGCGAGGCTACGCTTGAAAGCGGTGTAGTTGAAGCCCGTGTCGGTCCTTTGCTGCGTGACGCGCAGGTCGCGCAGGATGCGCTGGGCGACGTGGAGGTACAGGGGCAGGTTGCCACCTGTTGTGACGGCCATCAGGTCAAGCATGCGTTTTGTGTTGAGATCCGACTCATTGAGCCGTAGCTCCTCGACCGAGACGTTCGCAAACTTGTTGTAAATTCTCTGCAAGGTACAGTCAACGCGAAGTGACCTCTCGTGTAAGGGTAGAATGACAACTCACCTGCATTGTCCGGATGTTGGTCGGAGGGCAGAGCACCCGCACCTTGATGTCCCGGTTGGACGACAGCCAGGCCACCTCGCAGGGGGAGCCGCCGGAATCCGAGATGAAGGTATCGTAGTGGAACACGATCCCCGTCAAAGGCCGAGGCAGTTCGTTTGCGCTGCACGGCGCAAGAGCGTTCTCGAGCAGACAGGAGAGGGAGTGGCTCTTGCCAGAACCCTGACTGCCGCAAATGAAGAAGCTGGAGGGTGCCGCGACGTTCCAGAAGATGCGAGGATCCGACCGCTGTTCCGCGTTGCCAGAGACATCGCCAGCCAACAAGCCGTACTGGCTAAAAGGTTTCTCGCTGGTAGCCCCGGGCAGCGAGAGGGCGTACTTGCGGACGGCCTCCGTAAAGATTGGCGTCGTCTTGATCTCGTAGAGCTCATCCAACTCAGGCCGTCGCTTCAGCAGACCAAGGTGGATGTTGAGAAGGGAGTCCTCATCGCCAGTGAGTCCTGACTTGCTGCTCACCCCTTCGAGACTACTCTCGTCAGCAGTGTCATCTTCACTGGGAGTCTGGATTTGACTCTTGGTTGAGAGAGAGTAGGCCGCTGTGCCGGAGAATGAGGCGGCGGAACCCTTGTTGCTCCTTTTGCCGCACTTCTTCCCCGGAACCGTGAGGCTGGCCATGGAGCTGGTGAGACTGTCCATGGTCTGAGACAAACTGCTCGAGTCTGAGGACATGCTCCGGCCAGTGTCTCGGGAATGCCGCGGACTGGTCAGCCGGAAGGTTGGGAGATCGGACGAGTCCAGTCTCGGTCTGGCAGCAGGATTCTTGGGGATCTTGTCAGGGCGTGGAACCGTGGAAGCAAGAGAAGAGTCACCAGTGCTAGCCACAGGCTTGGAGACGAAAGTCTTGTTTGTATGTTTGAAGATGGAGGTCGGCTTCCGGCCTTTCTTCTTTTTCTGTCCAGAGTCGTGACTAGGGGGAGAGGCGGCGAAGCCAGCTTTTGAACCCATCTTTCGGACTGAGAGCTGAGGGAAGCTCTGGGCTGTGATCTCTTGTTGCTCAAGGCAAAGAGAGGCCCATTGGGCGAAGAGCAAACGCCAGAAAATCGGTGAGTCGGGGACCGGGAAGGGAGCAGTAAACGAAGGCGGCAGCTCGCAGAAGCAGCCACACCGAAAGTTAAAACAAATGAAAGCGAGACTCAATGAGAGGTGCCAGGTAAGAGTGCTGCCAACAAACAATGCAGTGAGGCCCACGAGGTGTCAGGATGAGTGCTAGAGATGACGATCTTTGAAGATTAGTTGCCCAGGTGAATGATGCAGCACACTCTCAAGCTACTGAAGTTAGCGAGTCTTTACGGTAAATGAACAGTCCTGTTTGTGGGGGGCTTGAAATCCTGACTTGCCCGATTGGGACGAAAGGGTAGCGACTTACAAGTCCTGTCCCGGTCACGTCCAGGTGATGTGCCCGACTGGCAGTTGCGATTGTCGAAGCAGTCATGTTGAAGTTTGAGATTTCACAAGCACTTTTTAACGTGCATCATTTCCCATCCACAGATTACCTCAAGATAACGTACCATATAAGAAAAGATTTGCCCCCAGGTGAGGCAGTCAATCATCTTCTCTGTTGCTTCCGGCGATCAGAACCTGGAAGGTTGAGGATTACATCCTTCAATCTGGCTACTCATGGCAAGTCGACATTTCTTGGAAGCTGTCTGGTTCAAAGAAACAGTATGACAACTCTTCCAAGAGCGCTGGATATTTGTACTCCTCTGTATAGCTGGGCGTTGCCCATTCGATAGCCGCAGAATGCCATCGCGCAATTCAGAAAGTGCTCGGAAAATTCTCCGACAGGGCCCACACTCGGCCGGCCGGGGCCAGGCCTCAAGACTGAGTCGCATCCGCCGTTCCAGATTTTTAGCCTTAAATTGACCGTTGAAGGATCTGTCCGCCCTGGTTCCGACACACTGTGGTGTGAGGTTCTGGCCATACCTCGCTTCGCCCCAGTTAGAGATACGAAAAACACGGGCGAGGCCGTTGATGAGATTCTCAGAATTATCACGTGTTTTCGAGTGCACACCTAAGTACAAAGATTCCATGACCAACTCACACAGTACATCCGTGTGCGGAGTAAGGAGTCCGTTGACAGCCACTTGCAGCGGTATTCGTAGCTCCTCATTTCACGACAGGGGTTGAGGTGCCCACCAGCGGTAGCTCCGCAGCCGTTATGGTACGATGTCTAGGATGTGTTGACGGGACGTTATCGTCAACCGAAACACCCGTCGGCGAGCTCAACAACCTGGAAGCCCAGAACCTTTTGTCGGGGTTTCCCCAGACTCTGCTTGTTTTGATTTCCATCTCCTCGCAAAGGTCGATGCGGTGACCACCTAGCTCCAGAGCCACGCTCAGGGACCCGACGACTCGGACCTTCTGCCATTCATTCACTTGTTTGGCAGCGGCTCGAGCGCCGCCCAGGCCTGCGTTTTGGATTCCTCCATCTTTGGGCTCCCCGCCATGGGGGACCTCAAGTCCAAGTTGCGAGCTAAGATTTCGCGACGCCATTCCGGCATCCCGCCGCTTCCGTCCAGCGGGACCGGCAACCAGAAGAGCAACCTCAGCAGCCACAGCGCCGAGTCCGACTCCGCAGCGACCGGCGGCCGTGCCAAAGATGCACCGCCAAACGCCCCGACAGCTGTGCCGGGCCACGACGGCAGCGACACCCAGCAATCGGCGAACACTCCAGGCGGGCAATTGACAGACAAGCAAAAACAAGACGCGAAGCAGAACCCACCGGGACCCCTTGCACCCGCTGCACCCGTCGGCGATGCGGCCAGCGGGAGGCAAGCCGACGGTCCTGGCCCTGACAATGCCGCTAATATTGACAGCGTGCCAGTGCCAGCCTCAGCCACCCCTGGCGATGGGCACGGCCCGGATCGCACTGATCGTAGCACCGAAATCGCCAGCGAACAACTGTCCAGCGACAACGAAAAAAGGCCCAACCCGAGCCATTCGTCATCGTCGTCAGCAGCAGCCCGTCCCGCTGGTGCCGCTGCCGCTGCCGTTGACGAGCCCAAGCCTAGAGTCTCCACCGATGCCGCCCGCAAAGCCCGTCTGAGCGATCGCCCCGTTAGCGCGGACCTCTCCGTCTCGACCTCGAGACCCGCTGCGCCTGCTCCATCCTCCGCCCGTCAACAAGACTCGGTGGAACCGTTGCCAACAACGCCGTTGCCCCCGTCAAATTCGCAAAACCGCCCGCCCGGCCCGCCGAGAAGGCAAAGTCTACTGCCTGGCCGACAAACCACCCTCATTCGGACCCTGCTCAACGGCGGGCAGCTGGATGACCTCGACCAGGGCGTCATCGAGCAATTGCTGCCCATCAGCGCAACCATGGTGACGCGCAAGCTCTGGGTCAAACGGCCCAGCGCATCGGCGACCATCGTGACCATCAACGAGGAGGACCTGGTCGATGACGTCCGCGAGCTGATACTGCGCAAATACGGCAATTCCCTCGGTCGCCAGTTCGATGCCCCGGACCTGACGCTGCGCATCGTGCCCCGCGAGGGGCAGAGGCAAGAACGGGTTCTGGGACCCGAAGAGCCCATGGCCCGTACGCTAGACGCATACTTCCCCGGCGGACAGACGGTCGAGGAGGCGCTGCTCATCGACATACCGCTCCGCCGCACTCCACGAGCGTCTCCGAGAAGCGGGCCGCCGCATGCGCAGCACATGACGTCCGCCGGCTACGACGACGTCCGACCCCTCGAGGCGAATACCGACTACTTTGGGCCCGGCGCCATTGCCCACATTCCCGTTACGATTGCTGGCGCCCCGAACGGTCCCACGCACGCCATATCCGTCATCAACACGGGACACGTCCCTCAGGTCCCCTCCCCCGGGGGCACGAGACAACGTCAATACCGGGACAGGTCCGATAGGCCGCGCGTAGCGAGGCAACATACGTCGTCTCCCACCATTCTCAACGTGGTCGGCGCCGGGGGCCACCCGGCTACGATTGCCGTTGCCTCGAACCACGGTACGCACGAAGCGGATTGACAGGCCGTGAGGGTGATGCTGGGACTAACTCGAATTGTTCATTCTAGAACAAGTCAACGCCCAAGCCGCACCACCCGCACCACCTCTGCCAACGCCACCGACCCAGGAATCGACAGCTGTATCCATCCCCCGTACTGGCACCCCACCGCCGAGATCGTCCTCGCCTCGCCCCCCTGCAACTACCCGGCAAAAGAAGAAAAAGCTAGCGGACGCCCCGACGTTGCCGGCGGGGATCCTCAACGGCGGCGTGCCGCCAATCAATGTCCTGATCGTCGAGGACAACATCATCAACCTGCGCCTGCTGGAAGCCTTCGTCAAGCGGCTCAAGGTGCGCTGGCAGACTGCTATGAACGGTCGCGAGGCGGTCAACAAGTGGCGCGGCGGCGGGTTCCACCTGGTGCTGATGGATATCCAACTGCCCGTCATGAGCGGACTGGAAGCCACGCGGGAGATACGCCGACTGGAGCGCATGAACTCAATCGGAGCCTTCTCCACGAGCAGCAACACCGATGACAACGACAAGGGGGGCGAGGCGGACGAGTCGAAGAGCGAGATGGCCGAGGAAGACAAGCTGGGGAACAGGGAGATGTTCAAGAGTCCCGTTATTATCGTCGCCCTGACGGCGAGCTCCCTGCAGAGCGACCGGCACGAGGCCCTGGCGGCGGGGTGTAATGACTTCTTGACCAAGGTATGTCATGTCGTAACATGCGCAAGGTAAATCCTCGCTGACAGTGTCCTAGCCGGTTACCTACGTCTGGCTCGAGCGCAAGGTTATGGAATGGGGCTGCATGCAGGCCTTGATCGACTTCGACGGCTGGCGGAAGTGGAAGTCGTACTCCTAGGATGGGGTTACGGAAGAGCATTCCACGAGGAAGGCCAAGTCCAACAGGAACCGGGCGGCCGGGGCTCCTAACAGCTTCTCTTTGTACGGCCAGTGGAGGCGCTGTTACTGTTGCGCTCAGTTCCATCCTTGAAGAAACCAGTGTCGTCTCGGCGCAGACTACGCAGGATCTCGCTGTTCCTGGAGGTTCTGTTACCGACATCAAAGGCATGGGCCGTGCCCTGCATGGCACGGATGGCAGGGTGCTTGCCTATCTGACACACCAATATTTTGCAAAGAATGTCCGCGCCGTCCTCCCTGCGCGGTCAGTCACTGTCGCTATTGTTCTCTATTATGACGAGTTGAACCAACTGGGGTGGTAGTGGGTTGGGTGGTCGACGAAACCATGCTCAACTGTCAATGCAAGGATCTAGAGAGGAAAGGACATGTAGCTGGGCAGCGGACTGGTGCGGCTATGGATCGTGTGGCCGTCACCCGTATGTCGATGAACTCCAAAGTTGGCCTGAGGTGTCGAGGACAACCAACAGAAAACCGGGAGAAACTAACACGCGGAACGAGTACGCAAAGATCACGACATTGGCGTATCTTGCTCAGACTTGGAACATGTCACCTGAATATGAGAAAAGACCTGTTAAGGAAATCAGCGTACATATCTGTTTGGACACCAACCATGAACCGAGTCAGCAGTTTCACATTGACCTCGATGTTGGAACACAGTGTTTTGGTATATACGGAGGTCAATCTGGTGTTTGGTTGCGAACGAATTCCGATCGGGCTGACACAGCGCATCGAGAACAGCCCTAACCCTCTCTGGCTTTTCATCGTGCCCTATTGGCCAAAGCCATTCTTGTGTGGGTCTCGATCCCCGTCTCGTCTGGGAAAATTCCAATTCGAATCCGAGCTCAACTTCCCAAACCTCCGACCCACGCCGCCAGTACACACACCACAGCCATGCCTCCACGGATACGCGGCAGCAGCCGCCAGCCGCAACTGCTGCTCAACTACCTCGAACCTTCACCCTCCTCCTCCCTCTCGCCAGCCTCGGCACTGGCACCAGCACGCAGGCCGACGCCGACAACGAGCAGCGCGACGACCTCCCCGACATCATCACCACCATGCAGCAGCAGTACTCGGTCCTTCTCGGCGACGCCGGCAGCCCAGGCGACGCGGATGCGGCGCAAGTTCAAGGAGTGGTGCACCAACAACGCCCTGTTTCGGGAGGCAGCGCCGGGCGCCACAAACTACGTCAGCCGCGTCGTCACGAAGCTGGCCGGGAACCTGATCGCCAGCAACATGCCGTTCCCCACCAACGCCCACTTCCAGAGCCTGCCGGTGCTCTCGGAACAGGCGCGTGAGACCATCTGGGAGGCCGTCATGGTCAAGGGCATGCCGCTCAAGGCCGTGTCGGCGCAGTACCATGTCGACATGCGCCGCGTCGCCGCCGTGGTGAGGATGAAGGAGATTGAGAAGAAGTGGGAGCGCGAGGTGAGCTTTTTCTTTTTTCTTTTTTTTAACTCTTCCCGACTTTGTCGCTGGCTTCTGTGTGATGAAATGCATCAAAAATTCGATTAGTCTTGAAGACTCAACCGTGGTTAAACAATGCTCCATGTCTGATACGAAGCACCTACCCCCTTTGTCATTCAACCCGACCACTTGACTATATCAGTCGAAGCCAGACATGCTGACCAACCGCCGACCCAAACACAGAACAAACCCATGGCGCACCCCTACGCGCAAGCCATCCTGGACATGCTCCCGCGCGCGAGGCTCGTGCAGGGCGAGCAGCCGTTCGAGCCCATCAACGACATCCACGTGCACAGCTACACGATGCAGCAGCTCTTCGTGCCGACGTCCGAGTCGCGCGAGTTCACGCGCGCCGACGCGGCCAAGGCCTTTGGCGACCACATCCTGCCGCCCGACGACAAGATGCGCATCCCCGAGCTGGTGGCCATGGAGCGCAGGATGGCCGAGGGCGTGGAGCCGCGCGAGGCCGAGCGGGAGTTTGTCCGCGAGGCGCGCGAGAGCGAGCGCGCCTTCGCCGCCCGCCAGCAGGCGCGCCAGCAGGCCGAGCAGCTGAGGCGCGTCAGCGTCCCCTCGAGCCGGGGGATCGAGTTTCGCTTCGAGAAGATCACCGCCGAGGATGTGGGGCCCACGGGCCGGTCGAGGCGCGGTGTGGGTTGGCGCTACGGCGTGCCGTTTATGGATCGCAAGAGAGGCCAGATCAAGATTCCCACCAGTGTGGGGTGATTTTTGGGCATGGGGGGTTCAGTGACACGGCATGGGTAGTGTGGGTTCGGTTTGTTATGGACCGAGCCGTTGTACCTGGTTAGGGAAATCTGGCAAACAACGGCGCCAGGCCTTGTATGATCTATTCGTTCTGCCTAGGCAAGGCGCGCAGAAGGCGGCCTTGCTGTGTATAGCGCTCTATATTGCTGTTGTATCATAGCAACCCCGGAAGCTAAGTAGCAACTATAGATGTGGTTTCTCCAGGAGGCCGGCGTGGCTTCGCCAGTCGTGTGCCTCCTCGCCCTCGGCAAGGTCGACGACGAGGTTCTTCCGGACCTGCTCGACGGTTGCCTGGGACATGCGGAGCTCGTTGAAGACGTATCCCTTGACAGACCCGTACTTTTCGCGAATGAATTTGAGCGTCATGAGCATGGCCTCCTTGCTGGTAGCTCCCAAGGCAGAGTCAGCGATGACCCCTCCCCTATAATTCCTCACTGGACAACAGAGGGAGCAAGAGAGAGGAGAAATAAGAAAGGAGGAAAGAAGGAATAAGAAAGGAGGAAAGAAGAAATAATAAAGGAGGAAAGAAGGCAAAAAGGGGGGGAAACGTACCGCGCTCTAACCATCATCTCGGCCTTTCCCCGATCCCCTTGGAATGGGGCCACGGTCAGCTGCTGCACGATGGCCTCCAACCGCGGGGCCAGACCCAAGTCGGTCAGGCTGTACTCGTGGGCAATGACTTCGTCGTCGAGGCCGCAGAGGGCCAGGATGAGGGCTACGATGACGCCCGTTCCTGTTGCAGCGTGTGAGTTTTTGCATGCTGATTGGATTGGGGGGGGGGGGGGAAAGGGGCATCACCCGAAGGGGAAATTGGGTTGAGGCATGAGGGGGAGGTGGAAAGACTGGGGAGGGGAAAGGGAGAGTGTAAGGGGGACACTTACTGTCCTTGCCGGCAGTGCAGTGTATCAGCACCGGCGAAGGGGCTGTTGGCGAGCCGAGGTGGCGGAGGATGGCCTGGAAGGGCTGGTATGGGTGGTCCTCGTGGGCGGCGGTGGTCAGGATGGAGTCGTACGCCCTTACGAATCCCTGTATCCGGGTCTTAGTATCGGGCGGGATGATGCAAGATGAGAGATCTACAGCATCTCTATCTCTATCGCGTGGGTGGCTGCGGCTTTGGGCGTCACCAAGAGCCAGAGGGGGGTGTACGGGCCGGGCAGTTCGTGGAGTCACGGGAGCTGTACCAGCGAAGGCCCTCTGAATCCGCATGCTTGCCTCCTTTCTCCAGAAGGTACCCCGACCCATACCCTCACCTCAGGTTGCAAGCCTTGTAGCCTTCGGCACCCACCGACACCATCGCCGGAGGCAAGAGAAAGACCATACGGGGCGAGAAAATGATCAACTGACCTCTGGCCCATCGCTGTACTGGCCGAAGCGCTCAGCGATGGCCGCCGGACTGTAATCCTCATCTAGAAAGACGGGCGCAAAGATACGCCTGGCTCCCTCCCAGGCCTCTGACGCCTGCGTGCCGTGCTCCTTGAGGGACCGGAGATCAAAGACATGGGTGATGCCGAGCTTCTTGAGAGTAGAGATGCCGTCGTCGCCGAGGTCTCTGAGGTCGGCCGAGCGAAAGAGCACGCCGCGCCTGACTGCCTTGCCCGGGTTGCCTTCAATGGCATATCCGCCGGCGTCGCGCAGGTTAACGAGGCCCGGGGCGTGGATGAATGGAGGTGAGGGAAGGTCGGTGGGAGACATTTTGGTGCAGTGGTGGTTTCCGTTTCCGGTTGACTGTCAGTTGCAGCTTGTGGAGTTAAATTTACCCGCTGCGTTGCGGGCCGAGAATGACCGGGAATGCCTTCGTTTCCTGGAGTTTGAGAGAGGAAGCAGTGTTACTTGCAGGCAGGCAACAACTTTCTCTTCCAGCAACACAGCCGTATTAAATGCTCTGCAATAGCAACAGTTGGCCGGTTGGATCACCCGGGATTTGCTAACGTGGTTTCGCAGCACAAGGGACATATTGGACCAACTGAGCGTGGAATCGAGTTGTTATCCACTTCCGGCAGCTTGACCTCGGTACATGGTCCACCCGTCAAAGAGCCTCTCCCATGATGCTATCAGGAGCCGGGATCCGAGGATCTCGACGTAACCCTCAGAAGAAAAACAACAGACACCAACAGTCAGCAGACACCGAGACATGTACATACCGGAAGGCATGTGGTTCGCGGGGCACCTCCGGGAATCGGACACAGGCGAAGCCGGTCAGCTTCTTGTTGTTCGAGCTGTCATTGGAGTCACTCGGATTGCCCACTAAGAGGCGGCAACAAGGCAAAAGGGACAATTGGCCAATCGATTTGCTGCGACCTTTGTGCACAGCAACTGCTTGACCCCTTTATTGACATGTCACCCTCCCCCTAGTTCCTTGTCACCATCACACCTCTCGCCCCTCCTTGAAAGAAAGGCTGGTTTGGCTGCCTCGCAAAGACTCGGTGAGAGTGCCGGTGCTTCGCATTTTCGTTCAATGCCGCCTTGCCACTTACCTTGATAAGCCCACCCTAGGGCTTGCCTGACAGCCTCATGCGGGCTGACGGGAGAAACACTAGGTATCGCCGTTTTGGTCTGGTGTGCATGATGAG
Organism: Parathielavia hyrcaniae; assembly: GCA_033575675.1. NCBI lineage: Eukaryota > Fungi > Ascomycota > Sordariomycetes > Sordariales > Chaetomiaceae > Parathielavia > Parathielavia hyrcaniae. The sequence continues at coordinate 384,003 of MU863630.1, forward strand.
GGCAAAGGACCTTCAACGTATTACCCGAAGAGGTCTGGCAAAAAGGTCAAATTCAGGTTTTTGGGACCGATGCAGTGAGACACTCTCATGCTGATCAAAGTTGGCCCGCATCGAGATGCAAAAGAACCTTGCGTTCCGATCCCCCCCTTTCCGGGCGTTGGGGTATGGCGGGAACCGGCCGGTGTGCCCCGCCTGTTCTGTCTCGTTGCTGGTCAGCCACCTCCCTCGTGGTAGAGCAGAAGTCTGCAGGAGTGAAAAGTCATGTGAAGCTTTTGTCGACGCTCAGGCATGCGCTACCCCCAACCATTCCCGCCTTCTTTTTGAGACAACTCGCCGCCGTCGTTTTTGTTGAACTCGTCCCATCCCCATCAAGAGTTCGGCTGCTGCCACCACAAAAGGCGAGGACGGGCGTCAGCTTGAGCTTTGCCCGCCTGTGGTTACCGTACGTGAACTTCCTGTTCCACTCAACGTAAGTTGTCATGGGTGTCTCGAACAGCAAACCTTCAGGGAATCACCAGCGGACACTGTCAAGGGACACTAACTTTCAAAAAGCAAAATGATAGATTGCGCCTAGGGATAAAACGAGTGAAAGAAAACCCAAGGAAAAAAACATCGCAGAACCGTGACCATAATCCGCTATGCGCTGCGAACCCCTGAACCGCCTCCCGAAAACGCCAACATCCCAAATCCCAAAGCAACCACCAAATTCCAAAACAGGGGTAAGTCTTCCCGACACTTCAACCAGTGACGTGTCAGGGGGGTATAGGTAAAGTGTGTGGCAGTGAGCCTGCGAAATCTGCCAGCCGACGACGCCAAACTCTCTGGTTAGGGTGTGCAAGTAACACAGAAAAACAGAACAAGGCAAGCACGCAAAAGAAACCAAAAGGCAAAGAAACCCACGCAAAGAAACCCGAACCTTCAAACCCCGCCCTACTCAACCACCGCACATTCAACCTTGCCACGCCACCAGGCAGCCGGACATTGCACCTCTCAAAGGCCGCGAGTCAACCTCTGGACTTCGACCACTTTCAAGAGACAGAACCCTCTCCAAGAGAGAAGTCGAAGTGGAGCCGAGGAGCGAGTTCCATCGCCATGCTCGCCGATAGCCACACTCCAAGAAGAGAAACAGAGCATGGAAGAGTAGCTCAAGCTTTCTTGGGCGACTGGCCCTCGCGGGGGTAGCGTCTCTCGAGGACGCATTCGTCCCTCGTGAACTTGTGCTCACACGGCCCCGACTCGGTCCAGTTGCAGCAGACGGAATTGGTCGGCCAGTAGTTGGGATGCCCGCAGGCGCAGCAGGTCCAGACGTAGAACGGCTGTCCGGCGGGCTTCTGTTGCGGGTGGATGGATGGGGTTCGTTAGCAAATATGCTCGCTGGGATGGGATTGGGCTTGGAGGTTTGACTTGCGATGGGCTTAGCGGGATGGTTCGGCATCTTGTATGGGTTGGAGTTGTTGCTCGAGTTTGCTGCTGTGGTTGTTGAGGGGGTTTGGATGATGGTCACGATGATGTAGTCTAGTGTGTGAGACTTCGGTTTGAGTCGAGATGGTTGTCGATGAGCTCGCCATCCAGTCTTTCAGGTCGATAGCCCTTGATTTATAGTAGCAGGAGCTCATCCTGGACGACACTCTGACTCCATTCGATGTGGAATTCCCCACCGGGCGCAGTTGAACAAACAGAGCGACCTCAGGAGGTCTGTAAACACACCGACGGTATCGCAGGGCCAATCGACAAGGCGAGGCGGTCTCCAAACCGTCCGCCGGGGCAGAAATTCCACCAGGAGCGACTCTAAAGCGTTGCACAGAGCTGGGTTGAACTTGGTGCTGCTTGGTGTCAGGGGTATGTGCGGGTCCGCAACTGGCGACGGGGCGAGCGCCTGTTGCCCCCGAGATCCATGTGAATTCCATATTGGTGAGACTGAAGGCCTTGCTGAATGAATGGACGAGGATCGTTTGCTCCAAGGTAAGGAGGCGTGTATTGGATGCTTCTGACCGTCCCACTCACAGAGCCACTGTGGGACTTGACTCCGCCAGGGGAGAAAAGGAATTCCCAGAAATGGGCGGGGTGGTTGTCCGTGTCGCTGCGATGTTTTTGCTAGTACGGGCGGGGGCAGTGTTGACATGTGCCCATAGTCAGAGCCAAGCCCCCTGAAGCCGACAGAGGCAAAGGTCGCGCCCGAGGAGTCACCCATTGTGCTCTTTCGCTCACTCTCTCCACATAGCAAGAAAGCAATATGGCAAAAGGGATAGCGGTCTGGACATGCCGAGTCAAACGCCAGCAAGGGCTTGCTTTCCGGGGGCTGCTAAATCTTTCTGCTTACCATGGCACGGGCCAAACTCCTTCCCCAAAACAAACTCTCGTCACACTCGGCCCGGAAGGACGTGTGACGTAATTCCGAGAACGGACAAGGCTGGCACGTTTGTCCATATTGAAAGAACAGCCACAGTTTGTAGGCTCCGGGCGTGGCAATGGGGTGCGTGTGGGGGGTCGGGCGAGCAAGCCGGTAGTCAGCCTTTTCCATCGTTTCGACCAAAGATGCCCGTTCCGTCAATTCGAACCTGAATGGCCAGGGAGCCCTCGAAAACGGCGATCCGAGTCGTGCCAGCATCGGTCAGAATTGACTGGTCTAGATTGGAGGACGAGAGGATCGGTGAGCAGGGCCGATGCCGGCAATGTTGCCAGTGGGCGAGCACTGCTGTCCCTGTGAAAGTTCAAGGCAACATCGACCAACATCGAAATGGGAAAGGGAATTAAATCCCATGATCAGCGACGCCCAAAGTGATAAGTCCTAAACATCCCGGGTTCGACAATGCGAGAAGCCTGGAACCGAGAAATTCACAACGCTGGAAATGACGAGACAGACATGGACAGTGAGGACGACGTGGCTTATGTATGTCCATGAAACCGAACATCCGATTCACTGTATGCTGGCAGACGGCTGAAGGCCGCTATGCGTGAGGATAGACCGAGACTTTCCTAGGAATCCAGGAAGCTTTCGCCCAGGTGAAGTAGGGTCTGTCGGCGTGGCTGCATTTTCGGTGCAACCACGAGACACTTCAAGTCGGGTGGCCCATGGTGAAGGTGATGGGGAGGTCCAGGCCTTCCGGCGGGCCATTGGGGAGGCTCAATTTTCGGAATCGGTGTTCTGTAATGCTCAGGTCAGCCTAGCCTTGCGGCTCTGCGGATGAAGACGGACGCACATGAGCCCGAAGAGGGCCCCCCAGCGGTGGCCTGCTCGCCGGAAAATGGGCCAGAAAAGCCCATGCGGCGCCACTTGGCTCACCGAACCGCTGCTGTTGGATATTCCATGCCCGAAGGGTGGTGGTGCCTAATGCTGAGCTGGGCGCCCGAAGTGATCGACGCAAGGCTGGGGCTGAGGGTAGCTGCGGCTCATGTTCGATCCTCGTGTGTCGAATTCCCTGGCCGGTATTAGTCTCTCCCTGCAGACTCCCGAGTATCATGAAGCCTGCATGTTGCAATCTTCAACCCTTTTCCGGTGCCGTGTCATGCCATGGCTCGGGCATGGGTACCGTCGAACTAGGGGCAGAGGAGAGACTTAGGAAAACAGAAGATCATTCATAATGACTGCTGACGCAGCTATGCTTCTGAGCAGAATAGTGAACCGAAAGTAGTCCTTCAAAGTAGAAAGTAACCTTATCGGTCACCATGGAAGCTTGAATGTGGTTACGATGTCTCGAGTTTTGGTACGGATAAAGCTGAGTCGGCGGTGGTGTGTGGTGTTTGCCTGGCCCTGTCCAGCTGAAGTGGGGCTGGCTTGGCGATGCTTGGCGCGACCGGCGACCAGTCGCAGAGGCTGGCACGAGGCACGGTCACCAGAGGAGGACCGTGCGTTATCTCGCATTGGAAATTCAGACGGCCAGAAATCTCCCCTTTGCAAGGGGCATCAACGTCATTGCTTCCATGTTGATGGAAGAATATAACGGTCACCGATGTGGCCGCAGGCCCTGTTTCTGTTTCAACAATCGTCAGCTGGAGGCTCCCTCTTCTTTATTAGCCTATTCGTGACCTCTGCTGGAGGCATACATCTTTGTATGTTAGCGATATAACTAGGTAGTCGAAGACACCAGCTCACTCTGCCCTCCCCTCTTTCCATTCAGATTTTGGTTTTGAGGGTTTCGTTGTCGATCACCGCACCGTTGTTCTTGGCGAATCGCCAACACAGCACTTTTCCTCAATAGATAAATAAAACCTTGGGGCGGCCCCAGTAACCAACCCATCTTGCGCCGGCTTGAGCTCTCTTGGAAGAAAAACTCAATTCACAGAAGAACGAAAAGAACCAACACATCCTTACCCGCGCCGTCCACTTTACAGGCATCCACACAACTTGCGCAACTCCGCGCAGCTCAACCACAGGGATGGCCCTCGCCGGCTTGTCAACGGGCTACCTGCTCTTCACCCTCCTACACTTGGCCCAATTCGTACTCGCCGTCACAGTTTGCGCGCTCTACGGCATCGATCTCGACCGCGCCCGGAAGGCCAACGCGCACGCCGATGGGAGATGGGTCTACGCCGAGGTGGTCGGCGGACTCTCGGCCCTGACGAGCATCCTCTACTGCGTCCCCTTCATCCTCCGGTTTGCGCTCGTCTGGGCATGGAACCTGGTCCTCTTCATTCTCTGGATCGCGCTCTTTGGCGTATTTGGCCAGGTACCTTCTCCGCCCAAAGCAAAGAGTGGGGACGAGCAGCTGACACATTTCTTGACGCAGATGTACATCAACGAAGACGCGCATGGGAACGACGACATCCAGCGCATGAAGAACGCCGTCTGGGTTGTCCTTGCCAGCGCCATCCTGTGGCTCGTTGGTGTTTTGGCTCATTTCGTCTACTGGTGGGGCCACAGAGAGCGCCGTTCTCGTTTCACTAGTCGTGCGAGGGTGTAAGAGCGATGCAGGTGGCGGTCGTCGTGGATTATTGATACCCGGGAAGATGGACGAGTTGCACTCGGTTTCGAAGATACCCTGCGGTGGTGGTTTGCGTGGAGTTGGGTTAATGATATCATTGTGCATTGCATGAATACATTGCATTCATACATTGTAGTGTGGCACAACCTAAGGCAGTCCAGTTTATACCTGAATTCTCCAAAGTTTGATGGTGGTACTGCGCCCGACCTGGCGACCAACCTGCCTCCTTGCCCGTAGAAAAATAGAGACCGCAAACCCGGCTCTACACCCACCACCACATGGATTCAATCCTCTAGATCTTTAAAGATTGCTTGGAATTGGATGGCGAGATGACTGACAATTGAACAGCAATTGGGAGCATTTTTCCATAGCTAATTCACAGCTAATTTGAGTGTGGCAGGGAGGCTGCCGATGTACAATCTGGCCAGGAGGCTGGAGCTGGAGCTGGAGCTTGCGGTCTGATGCCCCCTCCTTCGAAGGCCAGGAGGCCTTCTCTTTTCGTATTTGCAAGCTCAGTCACTGATCGTTTCCGTGATTTTCGATATGGGTTTTTCATCCGGCCTGCAAGGTTGCGGTTTTCCTGTATAGGAAATAGTTGAAGGTCCGGCACGCCCCCAGGGCATAGCGGTGTAGGAATAATAATAATTATATTGAGTGTGTTGTTGATGATTGAATGTGGTAGTGGTTTAGTGTAAGCCGTTTGCAGTCTTTATTTTATTACGGTCGGGAAGCCTGCCAGCCTAACATGTTCGTCTGTTCAACAGGATACAGATCAGGCACGGATGTGCGGGGTTGGGTTGGGGTTTGAGGAGGCGAGGGAGGGTCAATGGGGGCGTGCCAAGACCACCGCAACGCACCAATCCCCCTGACGTCATAGCCATCCATGGATGCCCCAGCTTGCAACCTCATTCAGGAAAATGTGAATTTCCGAGAGCAAACCATTTCTCACGACGTCTCGCGCGGACTTGTGCTACGGAGCACTCACAAAAATCGGTTACAGGCTGGTCGCAGCTCCGCAATCCAGGACTTTGGCGACGTGACCTACCGCAGTAGGTAACGTTATCTTGCAGACGAACCGATCTGGTGGCAACGGTCTCGTCACCGCTGAAGGTCGGATGTGGACACCGAATCACAGACACACTGACACAGTAATCATCTTACAGTGCACTTCAGTGTACAATACAGACTACCGTCCAGACGGGCTCACTCAAGATACACCGCTGCCGGAGGAGGATCCGGGGGTGTTATTATCTGTCGTCAGCACCTCTATTTTATTTGACTTCAGCGCGCTTGACACTTCGCACATAGGTACTCCATACGCCAAATTTGATATCTTCACAGCAGTTTGCCACTCGTGTCGTTGGACGGTTGGCGACACAGCATCTCTACTTCGTACCACAATCGCTCGCTTCCTGCATGTGGGGCAAAGTTTCAAGAATGAGCACGCCCCCTACTGTTGTATACGGGAGCATTCCCTGCATTCCCGCATGCGCGATGACGGGAAGGGCAAGGAGGAGCTGCTTGCAGGTTCAGGGATGGCTGCGACCTGAAGTTGATGCTTACCCAACATCGTACGATTCTGTGTCGATCAGCACTCCAACTGTCTGTTTCTCCCATGATGCTCAATAACAAGGGACCCGGCGATGCGATTGCCGCCCGGGGATGATGGGGAAAAGGACTTTCGTCCGATGCGCTTTTGACAGCAACAAATGCGCCGCCAACACATCTTGAGATTGAGTCCCTCTTGAGTGTCTCTGTCATGGTGACAGCCTTTGTTGGTTGTCTTGTGGGCCCGGAGACGGCTCTCGGCACGTCTCTCGGACGGCACCCCAACGGCAAAAGGCAGGCGATTCCATGATAAGGTAAGGGGCCGGGGAGCTCCATCCACGGTTGGTATTCGTACTTCGTACCTTATCCATCATACATTTCTGCGGTACCAGTGCTAGTTGATTTTGACACCCCTTTCAACCAACGCCACAGACCCCAACAGCTACGCGGCCAAGACAGCCCAACCACCAGTGAGCTGCATGTACTGTAGGTGCAAAGATCAGCAGGACCCTGGATACATACAGCGCCGGGGTTGGTGGTGTGCGGTGGGGCGTATTCGTACGACATATCTGAGCTACGCCGTACGTCCACTCGTCCAGTGATCCGGTCATCCGTCCCCAGGCTGCCAGGCTCCCAGGTTTATCCAGACTGATTCCAAGAGGGAAGTGTGGAATATGAATGCAGCCCAATCTTAAACGTAGCCGCGGGGTTTGATGAACTTTCCATCTCCACGTTTCAGACCGCCTCTGGCCATGCGACTTCGACCCGTCTCCTTGACCAGCGACCCGCCAGCTCCTGACTGACGACCCTGTAACTCCAACCGCCAGCCAGCGCGCAGGGAGATCAGCATAAGCTGACACGGTGCTTCAACTTCTACCTTGCGCTGGGCGCGACTTGAGCTTCTCGGCAGACATGTTAAAACCCGACTCGACGAACCGCTTGCAAGACGACCCGTTTTTGCCCTCGAATTGTTGACGTTCGCCCGTCCGTTCCTCTGCGTCCCGCTTGGTCGTTTGCACTCCTGGTTTTCCAGAACCCCAAGAGCCGGTACGTACAAGTATAGAAACCAACCTATACCCGACTTTCTATCACCCGAGTACCCGAAATTCTCAAAGGTTTTCGGAGCACTGGTATGTACGTCAAGGTTTGACCTGGGCGTCAAATCCTTTCGATAGCTGCTGCTGTGGGTGTTTTCCGAAAGGCTGACCGCCTGTTGGTGTCACACGGTCGAACCTTCCCATCACGCTGCTCAGCTGGTCTTACCTACGCTGCAATGATGCAATGAGAAGTTCTTTCTGTTTTCCATTACTATTTCTTCAGTTCTTTCTTGTCTCCTCCGGTCCTCGACTTCGTGGGCTGAAATCGTTTCATTCCAGGACCCGCAACCCAGTGCCGCACCCTGGCCTTAGATCTCGATCCCACGATTCCCACCATGCAGAGGCGCAATCACTCCCTTAGACTTCCGTTGCCGGCTTGCCGGCCCGACACGCCTCAACAAGATGCCTCCAGCTCGTCGGAAGCCTCGCATACGTCCCATGCCTCCCCTCGATCAATCGGCTCCGAGGACCAGTTCGTCTTCTCTCCAGCCCAAACTCCTGCGACCGAGAACCCGGCAACTCAAGTCAAGGCCCAGCGATATACGGCGGATCCCTCAGTCGCCAGTGGCCTGCTCACGGGTAGAGGTACGTGGTTGTTGACCCTGTTACGGACATCACAAGACACCTCAAACCAACGGGGGCCGAGGACGCTGCGTGGACGTGGGATGAGACAGCGCGTAGGGCTGCCTCTGCCCTTGCAGTGCGCTTGTGGGGACCCCCACAACAGCCCTCCCGCGACCCCCAACGGATTGGCAGGGGCTGAATTTGACTCTCAAGCACTGCGTCATTTCAACGGATGGGCGCCGGCAGTGCCGGGACCGCCCACTGCATAATTATCAAAAGCTCCACGGGCAGCTCGTTCTCAAACACGTCCAGAAACTGACACTAATTTTCTACGTCCAGTAGAAGTCCATTCTCGTCCTCGAGACTCGGAGAGCGTTCCGACCACCACGACTCATCCTCGGAAAACACCAAGCAGCAAAAGCCGGCCATTCACCACTCAAGCTCCTGAGGTCTGCAAGGCCGAGCCGCCTGCTGTTGCTGCCCCCATCCCACCAGAACCCCTATCGGCAAGAGGCGATCTTCCTGGGTACTTCTCTCTCTCTCTCTTTCCATCCCGCCCACTTGACGGATTTCAACAGAGAGCTCTTGATTGCGAGTCTAACCCGTAGTGTTTTTCATAGGGGCTACTTTCCTCTTCACGAGGATCCCAACTCCCGCGTCCACATTCCTCATCCCTTCCATCCCGACAGCGAGATGGCTAGGCAAAGCTCTCTCCGGCGGGCCGCCGAATCCAGCAGGTCAGGCGCGAACCCAACATCATCGCCGCCTGCCCACGCCTTTGAACCTGCCGAACCTCGCTCACAGGACGTGGCGAGTGGCTCGGATTTCGACGATCCAATCTCATCGTACATGCCGAGCGGCCACCACGAGGATGTTGTCCTTCCTATGGGGAAGTACTATCCTTCCAACTGGGAAAAGAGGCATGGAAAAGCGCCACAAGACCGATCGTCGCCAATGACGCAGCCCAATGCTCCCGTCATTCGTTCCGAGCCGCAGATTCCGCGGTATCACAGTGATCAGATGCACCATCGCCGGAGCTCCGACGTCAAGCGCCGCCTGCAACAGTACCAGAGAGATATGGTGGCACAAGCCGCCATGGCCGCCAATGCTCTCATTGCCAGCGGCGCGTCTGCACATCCCGGAGCGGCGCCGGCGGCCGGGTCCCACGGCGGATTGCCGGTGCCAAAGGTACAGCTCGCCACGAATTTTCTCAGGACGCACAAGCCAATCTCGCCCACGCTGCGTCCTGTTGGCAGCCCCGGTCCAGTTACGCCCATGTCGCTTGAGGCCGACAGCTATTTGAGTGTCAGCTCGCCCGCGGGTGCCATCGACGCTGAATCACCGGAGGTTGGGAACAGGGGCCGCGAGAGCAGGTGGAAGCAATGGAAAAAGGAGCCTGCGACCTCTCCCTTCGAGATGAGCGCTGTCTCGGTTTGATTACGGCGCCCCATGATGTATTCTCTTTGTACCCGTGGGAATTTGGAATAGGAATACCGCTTTCTTTGTCTACACACCAATATATGATACCCACAAGGAGATAGACGGAGCAACATTACGGCCAGAAATGGGATTCAGGGGGTGGGGGTGTTACTCTAGACTTTTCCTGACAATTCACTATTGTTCTCGAGCCTGTCTTTTGAGACGGATGTCGATGGTGCTTCAAGAGGATAGTTGCTGTTTGGATGTGGCACACTTCGTAGGACGCAGTGGGAACGGTGAGACCATGATATATAGGCCAGTACACAGCCGAAATCTGGGAAACCAACTGAAATCACCGATAGGAGGATCGAGAAGATGGAACGGGATGAGCAGTCATAAACCTCTGCTTGTCTGTCGCTCGGTTTCTTCCCATTAAAGAATCGCTGCCTCTAGCAGAGGAATTGCACACATCCAACGATCTCCTCTATAATGTGACCCATATCCAAACCTTTCCCTCCAGTTGAAATGACCGGATATAGTGACCCAAAACCTTCTTCGTACCAGCAACAAAGTTAAAAGGGAGTTGTCCTTTGCTGGCCTATGCAACCGGCTTACAATAGTTGGCGGGGAAGTTGCCCGTGACTCCTTCAAACTCGCCAACCCACCTAGAGAAGCCAGTCAGCGTTTTGTCGTTCAGACCTCCTCCTCCTCTTCTCATCCACTCTGCCGTCTGGAAAGAGAGAACACATACCAGTCCTGGTCTGTCTTGGTCTTCTTGACCACCCTGATCCGAGCCCCCTCGCCAAAGGAGAGGTCGCTACCCCCCTGGCCGGCGAAGGCGTACTGCGCCACGACCCACTCGTCGGGCTTGGTCGTCGCAGCGCGCTTGGGGGGCGGCGGCGGCGGCTTCTTCTTGCCGATTCCGTTGGCGAACTGGGCACGGGCTGCTGACTGCTGCGCAGCGGGCTCGACCGTCGCCGCCGCCGCCGCGTTGAAGTACTCTCGCTGCTTCGACAGCGTGCCGCTGGGGCGGTTGACGGATGCCCCGCTTAGGATCGTGGCTGCTGTGAACTCGGTTGCGTTGGAGTAGTCGGGTCGCTTGTAGGAGGACGGGGCCGGGGATGGGGAGGGGGATGGGGCCGGGGTGCGGTCGTCGACCGGGGTAGATGGGGTTCGGAGCATTCGTGGCTTGGGGCCGGGTATGAGGCCCGAGGTGGTGCGGCGGACTCCGCCCATGAGGGAGCTTGAGCTTGAAGACGACAGGTTTCCGTTGCTCTTGGATGGCTTGAGTGCTTTGCCGCGAGCTAGGAAGCAGACGGACTCGACGTGGCTGCGGATTGGACTGAATGCCCCGTCCCAGGTGGCCACCACGTCTTCCATCGGCGGAGGCGGTGACGGAAACCCAAACTCCTCACAGTAACCGTGTACCGTCGTGTAGTACAGGCCAAGGAGCCTGTTCTGGACCAGGATGAGGTTCGAGAGCAATGGTGGGACCAGGTCGAATGATGCCCTGATGATGGGCGGCAAAGTCGCTTTCAAATGCTCGTCAGCGATTCTGAACTCCTGCCAGAGTGGTTAGTCCGCCTAGTACGTGACAGCCCGCCATGGTGTCGGGTTCAATCCTCACATCAGCAGCCCGGGAGAAGTCGGCGTCGGCCTTTGCCAAGGCAGCTTCCTCCTTGGGAGTTCGACCTGGCTTCCTCCGGAGCTTCTCTGCCTTGTCCTGTGTCTTCTCGTAGTCCGCTCTCCTGTCCTCGCGTTTCTTGATGGTCTTGTGGATCGGGGCAATGCAGTCTCGAGCATCGGCCGCCGGCTTCAGTACGTGGCCCTCGATTAGGGCGATCTCATCTACCACTTCCGTCTTTAGGTCCGTGTACGCCTTCTTCAGGTTGAATGTGCGCTGCAATTGGAGTTCGGGGGTCGGGACGGCTTCGCGGGCGGATTGCCCATCGGCGGCGCCGACGATGGGGTCGTACAGAGCTTCGAATTCGGTCACAACTTGCAATTGGCTATTGGCGATGGCGGCCCAGGCGTCCCTCCACATTCTCGCGTTCTCGACGAGCTAAATGGGCGCAGAGTTAGCGGGCTTGTCGTCGGAAGCAGCCGCGTCATGGGCGTTGCTTGGGTAGTGCGTACCTGGGCGAGAACCGCGTCGGCATCCTCGTAGTCCTTTAGAATTACTGCGACTTTGGCATTGTCTCCTGGGCCTCTGTTCCAGAGCTTCCCGAACTGCCTCTGCATGGACTGCATTTTGATCCCGCGCAGAGAGCCGTGATCCTCGATCCCGGGAGGTCAGGAATAATAGTGCGTATAATTATTTGAAGATTAAGTAGGGCTCCGCCAGACAAAACGGCTGACGCGTCACAACATGTATGAAAGCATGTAGGATTCAGGGTTGATCAAAGTCTCGGACAAGACAAAGTTTGATATGCAGGAAGAATGGGAGAGCAGAAATGGAAAAGGGAAATGAAACGACCGATCACTCGGGAGGTTTGGTGCATGCACGTCCGCAGCGGCACAGGGAACACTCGGGCCTTGCATGGAGATAGGCTGAGATACCTAGGCATTGGCACAATAAAGAGGGCCTCAGAAGTGCCATGCGATCAGTTCCTTTTCGTTTATTCGTTGGACCAGAGGGATGTTACACTGGCCTTTTTACCCTCATCCAGAGACGGACCGGATTTCCAAGTTTTTGGGGGATGAAAATCACTTGTTGAACCAACAAGGCAACAACGGAATCAACTGATGACCAGGGTGTGAACGATGTCGGGCTTCACCTGTGGGTCTCTCTTAGCCTAGGCGCCCAATCATGTCCGGCAAAAGCTCTGAATCGGAAGGTGGGGGACGCGGTCAGGTGACAGCGCGGAGCAGGTATCGCGTCTCCCGGAATGGCTTCGCGTCACTCAAATCATCAAAAAACCCCGAATTGCAACTGGGCAGTAAGTTTGAACCAACCTCCCGCAACCTGCAGCCCCTCCATATTGAAGCCAGATCCGAACGACACATCAAATGCGATGACACAAGGATACCAACACGATGCCGATGCCATCCTCCGGAAACGTCTCGGCCGGGCCATTGGATCCGAGAACAGGTGGACGCACCGCGCCGGTCCTCGAATTTGTCTGCCTGTTTACGTACGATCTTCGGCGAAAGCAAAAGAGATGGGAAGATGGCCGCATCAAATACCACACCTTCAACAAGCGTGTCATGGTATACGACGAGCGCGGCAACTACGTCGGAGACATGCATTGGACCCGCGATTCACCCTTTGACGAAGGCGAAGAGGTCCAGCTGGAGCGTGGCGGCGTCATTGTTCAGGTTGCTGAGTGTGTCGGCCGCCAGGAACAGGATCTGTCCGAGCTGCTGGATAAGAGGGCGAAGGAGAAGGAACAACGTCAGTCACGAGTTGCGATGCGCCCGCCGCTGCCCGCCGCAACACCGAACACACCTACTGCCGGAGCTGGCGTACAAGAACAATTCCAGACCCGCCATCGACCCCTGAATAAACTTCTTACCCCTACCGGCCACCACGGCCGGGCTGGGGTGCCGGTTGAATCTCCCTTTGAGCTTCGACAGAAAGCCGACGAGAATCTCAGCAACCGCCTCGAGCCAGGTGCTTCGAAGAGGAGAAAACTCGATGTCACGCCACCGAGCAGGAAGACTTATGCTCAAAACTTGTTTGGTGCCACCCTGACCTTGTCTGCTGTGCCCCTTAGCTCAGCTCCTCGGCGGGTACCCGGTCCAGTGCCTCGAGTGCAGTCAGCGACGTCTTCGTCTCAGCAGGTAGACAACATGGCTGCCGATTCTCTGCGTGAGGACCGGGGCCCATCTGGCGCTCATGAGGATTCTTCGAGCGCAAGTGCTGTTGCCTCCCGGTCGGTAGTACTCCCAGAACATCACCACCAGTCTGTATCAGATGATCAAGAGCAACCCGACCACAGCTCAACGACACTGGGCCATCCGAACCAGGAAAAAGCGGTTTCAGATCTTCGGACAAGCCACCCGAGAGCAGCCATCTCAGACGGTTCCCGTCCATCGCCTCTGACCAGCTTCACATTCGGAGTAGTTGCCGACAAGCGGACAGCAGCTCGGAACTCACACCAACGCCCCATGACACATCTTGCGGCAGCCAGCACCGACTGCTCTGCCGGTCCAAACCTGGGGGCCTCGCTCTCACAAGCAATCGACCTGAAGGAGGAGCGTCAGCTTTCTGGACGCCAAAACACGACAGAAGTTGTACCTGGGTCAAAGCATATGCCCCCGGGGCCGTCAAAGCCAAAGCGAACGAAGCGAACACGATCACCACAGCTGACGGCTTCGGATGTTGAAACAGTGACCATAGCAACACGGGCCAAGGATGTTCAAGAACAGCCCATGGAGGAAAGGACGGAATTGCGGCTCAAGCCTCGTCAGAAGCGCGGGCTACTGCTTGTGTCCGAAAGGAAAAACAAAACAACCGAGCCCCAAATGCAAGATGCACTCACCGAAGAGCCAACCCGGGCCGAATCTCCAGCAGAACTCACGAACACCCTAGCCAAGGAGTTAAGCGACCGTTCTGGTTCGGTCGAGAGGCTCCCGTCTGGGAAACGGGATGACCCCTTCGCATCCTCACTCGTTATTACTGGAGACCCTGGCTTACTGTCGCCGCGGCTAGATGGGTGCCAAACCGCTCATCTTTCAGAAGACGTTGGGAAAGAAAGCGCAGGGTCCAGTCCGCACCAGGCTGTCACCGCCTTATGTGACCGGATACAGCAATCCCCGAAACCTCCAGATCTGACGGAGGGAACCCGCAGTAACGCGAAGAGTGCCGAGGATGAAGATGCGGATAGGTCGCCCTCCCAACGAGTTAGAAGGGTGAGATCGCGGGCCAAAGGTGCCACCAAGGTCCGTGGTAAGCCGAGTGAGCCGTTGGATTTGGACCCCGAAGAGGCTGTGGCCGGTCTTGGTTCCGAATCCATACCCTCGAAGCCTTCACGTCAGACTCGGTCAGCCAAGAAATTGGATCACGAGGAATCGAGTCACGTACGGAAAAGAACGCGGAGACCGGACCCAGACGGCAGTGCCGGTCGTCAGCAGCCTCAAGCTCAGGTTAGACCGCATCTCGCCAGATTGAGCCGGAAGAGCGTGAGAAGCAGGGAACTCATCGGTTTTGTGCCATCTGGCCCAGACCATGTCACGAACTCGGGTCTGCTGCCTTTTGGCGCCAGGGGGTTCGAGTTTCCAAAGCATATCGATGCGGTGGGAGCCGCCACCCCCGTGGAACCTACAAATATCGACCCGCCGCCGTCAAACCATGTGCAGTCTCCTGCGGAAGCACAACCTATGGCGGGGATGCCTCAATCCGCCTTGCCGTCAACTGTCGTGTCAGAGGCGGCTCCTCCGACTCTTCAGCGGCACAACTCCCTGCCTAATGGCAGGACGGGGCAAGGGTCGGTCAAAGTATCAAATGAGGTTGCTTCCCCCGAGCCGCAACTTGATGGGCCCCATAGACCTCGCAGTCTCGCACGCCACGCATCTGCCGTCTTCCCGCCAACGGGCCAAACGGGCCAGGACCCAACAGAAGAATCTTCTCTCGTTGGGCCCAAGAGCATCGTTGCATCTAGAGACGATCCAACGCCAGGGGCGACAATGTCAGAGACCAACAATCCGCAAAGTCCATGTGCAGCGGACAGCGTGACGGTGGGGCCACCATTACACAACAGCCCGCCCAGCATTCCGGAACGGCAAGTGGACCGAACCGACGACCGCTCTGATCTTGCGCTTGACGCGTGTGTGCCCGGCGGCGCCAACAAGCAGTCTCCGGATGCGCCACCACCGGACCAGACGCGGCCCCGGATTGTGAACCCCGCTACCCGAGGGCGCAAGGCTGCGCTGAAGTCTCATGCGGCAGGCCGGGTGCCTCAATCCGTCCTACCGGTGGAAAGCACCACTGCAGTGGCAATAGTGGGAGTGCGACCACCTGCAATGCCGCGGCCGGATCCCCCGGTCAGTGAGGGCCGCCCGAAACGGACCATGAGGTTTCCTGGCTTTAGCTCGGCGAAAGGAAGCGGGCCGTGGAGTAGGGAGGCATACGATTTGCTGGAGAGTGCACGTCCTTGCTGAGGTTGAGGTTGAGCCGACCCGGGTCAGTTTACTCACCTCCGCTGGTTCTATGCCGGAGGCACAAGTTGTCGAGCCACACCGGACTGCCGATGTTTTGGGGTTATTGTCTCTTGCTGCTACTTGGCTTGGAGCGGATTGAGGGATTTTTGTATGTCCGGGACTTTGAGCTTCTCGTTGCTTAGCAGGAGCATCGAATATTGGGTGGTCCAGCTGATGCAGCTACATGAAGGACGCGACATCCATGGGACATCTGAAGCTTTTTTTGTGACCGCCAACGAGCCAAACGGCTGGGATGACTCGCCGCAGGTACCGCTACTCGGCGGGACCCCGGATGGATTTCAGGACCGCCTGGCTGCGTTGACGGGAGACGACTTGAGCGTACAAGTGCATACCGGGGTCCCGGAAGAGCTGGGCAAGGGTGTCGTGAGGCGCTCTCGAACCCGTTCGACTTCTCGAGTGAAAATACATCACGGGAAATGGCCCGGGGGTAAGGGCGCGAGGGGTTGGGGGTCGCTTCAACAGCCCATGTGGATGCCGAGCCCCGGTGTCTCAGCCCTACGAGACGGATGGAACCGCTGGATTGCGGAGCAATGTACGGATCCGTACGAGTACTCTCATACGTCATGCCTCGTCTGCATATCCCCGCCAGTTCGGCCGTTTCCAGAGACATGCGACCGGCTATCTTGCATCTCACTGGATGCCCGATCTAGAGACTGATGATTGGGATGATGACCTGCCAATCTGAAGGCGGATTCCGTTCTCCGGGAATGAAACGAGGCGAATGCCCGATGTCGAAGCAGAATCGAGAGGATGAGCCTGGACAGCGGCATCGCATCAGTCCTCATCAGACCGTCAAATATATGTACGTAGTTAACGCCTGGCCGCCCACTGCCCGGGCCTCACGAGCCCGGACCGCATGACCCCCGGCCCCACTATCCGTAGACATGGTTCGAAATGTAGGACAATTCTTCCCGTCTCGAACTCGACGCCAAGATTCGGGTTGGTGCGCGAACTGCCAGTCATGGATCGCTTAACCTAATTCCCGTCTGACACCGAGCTGGGTCAGAAGCATTGCAAAAGGGAACCTACCTGCTGGGCCTACACAGGTATCATGAGTCCGACAGCTTGTTGACTCCGGCACGTCGGTCGTTGGATATCAACCGTGCGACATGCTTGGCGAGCTCATAGGGCAGGAAGACACCGTGGAGGTGGGTTTGAGGTTTTCCTTTTGGGGAATCTCAGATGCAGCCTGGCGCCAGGTACTGTGTACTGCGGTCGGTAGGTTCAGGGTTGCCTCACCGCTCCAGGCACCTGGACCTATGTCGGACCCTTCTTCGTCGGTTTGGGAGACCAGAAAACTGAATTGCCTGCTGCTTCGATCACGCTTCTGTCTGCTCCTATCCTCGAGAGTGCAGCAGTAACACGTTCTCTGGCGTTTACTTTGGCAGAAACCGAACTTTAGCTACTGTGTAGTTACTGTGCCCTCGTGCACCTTCGTGCCACAAACTGACAGTGCCAGGGCGTCATTTCTTGGTACTGTGTCCGTGACTGCGCCTGCGTCCTCGACGAGGCTGTTCGGGGCTTTGCCAGTGTCCCAGCCGAAGGTATAAGACCCCAGTGACTGCCACAAACCCCCACACCTTAACACTGCCGTTCGGCTTCTATTCACTGAATAAAACCCTATACCTACATCTTCAATACGTACCGAAGTCACCGTCGATCTCTTTGCTGCTCATCCGCTACACAGGCTCGAGATAAGTACCTACGCCTTCACTCAGTCATACCTGGTAAACTTTTGCAATGAAACCTCAAAGTTCCAGAAACGGCGTGGCGCTCCAGCGCCCTACTCCGACCCCTGAGACCCAGGAGTTATACAACAGGATGCGGAGGGAGGAGGAACGTCTTACCCCCGAGTCTCTAAGCCAAGTACCGGCCTGGGAACATGGGTTTTCAGATCCGCTCTCCCCTTCCCGGCCCATGGCTTCGCCCGCTTCGCTCTCTTACGATACCGTCTCGCAAGCCACGGCCGACACGGGTGTGTCCGATCCCCCAGGAGCAACGAAACCGCGGCCAGGCCGCAAGGGGCCTCTTCCGCAGGCCAAGAAACAGCGGGCTGCTCTGCTGCGGAAGTTACGGGCCTGCAACAAGTGTCGGGGTCGGAGAGTCAAGGTAAGAAAGCATAACAGGCCCATGCCACGCTGCTTCGACCGCTCATACCGAACCCACCCGCTGTAGTGCGCCCACTTCGACTTCTCGCTCTTTGAAGACGCCTACCAGGCGACGAAGCAGCAACGGACCCATCTTGTCGACGCCGAGCCCCACAACACACCTGCCCCATCGCAACTGCCCCGATTCGGCGACGCGGCCGACCTCCTCGGCGTCGGGCTCGGACAGAGCCGCCCCCTCGGCTCGGCATGCGCACTCGTCCCGTTCAGCGACAGCGCATGGGACGAGATCTCGCCGCCCGACGCCACCGACATGGACATGGGCCCGCTGCGGAATCCACAGCAACACCAGGCCCAACTACCTTCCCTGGTGTTTTCCACCTTCGACGAGCCCGAGGAGGAGGAGCCGCACCTCTTGTTCCCGACCTTTCCGACGTCGCGCTCCGTCCCGGACATGCCGTTGTCGCGACAGACCGCGGAGACGCTCCCGCCGTCGCGGTCCGCAGCAAGTCTTCCGTCGTTGCGCCTCCTCGCCGCCGCGGCGGGTCAACACCGCCCGACGTCGGTGCAACCAGCCGACACGCTTCCACCACCGCCACCATCACCTCGCAACAACACCATCGCGCTGGGCAAACAGCTCTCGCCAGGCAGCGATTGGTGGATATGCCTCTGGCAGCCCCCTTCGCCTTCCCCATCTTCTTCATCATTTTCTCCATGGCACGCAGTGCAACAGCAGCAGCCCTCTTGCAACGGGCACTTCCGGGGTTGGGAGGCGCTCAAGACGCACTTCGCGCTCGCCCACGCCGCCTTCTACCGCGACTGGCACCTGTGGAAGTGTGTCGAGTGTGCGCTCGAGCTATCCAAGCCGCCCGACCCCGGGCGGCCGTGCCCCAGGTGCGGCCGGGTCGGGCCGTTGGGGTGGAGCGCGTGGTGCTATGGCCAGGTGTAGGGTGAGGTTGCTTTCGTGGGGGTGTGCGTGCGTGCTGGGGGCGTTGGGGGGGGGGGCTCCGGGGTTGGTTCGGGGGCGATGGTTGGGGGACTGGTTGTGGGCTGGAGGGTGGGTGTGGGTTTTATTGTTGGCCATGTTGGGACCTCTGGAGGTCGGGCTGGGATTGACTGGCGGGAGCGTGGTTTTTATGGGGGAAGAGTGTCGGCATCGTATCGGAGTTCAGGTTCGGTTGTCTGTAATCGCTGGAGCGCGTGAATGCTGATAGCTCAAAGGTCTTCAAGGTCGGTCGAGGTTGATTATGTTATAAGCGGTTGAGCGTATGAGATACTCAGAAGGTGACGGGATGGAGGTTTAGGATTGTCTCGATACTTACCAACCAGGTGAGAAAGCCTCTGGGCGGAAGAAGTTGAGGATGCAAATATTTATGCGACGTGGCGGCCATATCAATTCTGAAGCCTCATCATTGTGGCCCAGTTCGGGATGTTTCTATCAGTGTCTGCCTTGAGTCGGATGTCATGAACGGGTTGCATATCGTGAGGGGAGGAGGGGCTCCGTCCTGCAAGCCAGGAAATGAGGTGGTGGACGGACATGACAGCCCAGCGCGCGTCGAAACAAGCCTCCTGCAGCTGCAGCGAAGGAGTCACTCAAGCCTGTCGTATCGCCAATCGACATCTCATTCGACCGCGACCAGAGTTCGATGAATTGGGTGAGCTCGAAGGATGGATTGACTCAGTCGAGTGTGGGGTCGTGTGGTTGCATGGAAAAACTGGCACTGTGTCAGATCGGTCGCAGGGGTCTTTCACAGAGCCACCCCCAGGTCCTTCCATTTCAGAAGAACAAGAGGCGCAAGGCAGAGCAAAAGGCACTTCGTACGCTCATGGTTCTCCGTCTCAACCTTGCGATGTGCCATTCATATGCCTTGCCTGAGCGTCTCAGGGCTTTTAACTACCAACCTCGCGCAAAGCAGAGAGGATACTTTGAGGCCGCCATCAATACTCCAGAGACCTTCATTCTAGCAGTATTCCATTCCATGCAACTTTCAGGTTGTCAAGAGACGGAGATGCTAAGAACGTTACTGAAGGGAGCACTGTGTCCAGACGAGCCAAGGGTGACAGGACCTTCCTGATCTTACTTTTTGACTCATTCCATGCTGGCCAATTGGATCCATCGCCATGTCAATGCCTTCGGAGGTTTCCTCTGGCACGGCCGAGAGTGGGACCTCACCCCAGGAAACCGCTCGCCGTGTTCTGCAGTCATGCAAGCCGTGGTTCCGCGCCGGCTCCACTGTACCCGGTACAGATGAGGACGGGATATTTTGTAGTGATTAAACATGATGCGCAAGCCAGAGTCAGAAAGGTTCTGCAGTAATGTGCGTTTATTAGCGTCGAATCCATTTAAAGCTCATTGGAACTATGAGAATGACAAGGATATCAGTAATTATCACAGGTGAAGCACTCGAATAAATGTCTAGAAGGATTGGCCTGGGTTGTGAGCTGAGTGATGGCGGAGCATTAAAAAGTCCAGACTCAGGTACCAGTCTCCGCCGGCGGCCCGGAAGACGCTATTCCTAAATCGGCTCGCCGAAGAGCTGGGGGGAGACAATTCTCGGCTGCGCCATCATGTTTGTGCTCCCGTTTCCAAGCTGATCACGACGAGCAAGTGAAATATCGGCCTGACTCCTCTTGTCGCGCTCCTGCCGCTTCCTTCTCTTTCTTCCTCTGTCGAAAACATTGGATTTCGCCAGTCGCAATTGCCCGCTGCTATCAAGCAACCCCGGGATAATTCGCCACAAAACACACAGCGACAAAGACCCAGAGAGAGACCGTATCTCCCATCGGTATCCGTATTGGAGACTTGGCCTGCCCTGCCTTTCACCCCAATTTGTTGCACACAGCCAACTCATATCCTCCGACAAACTCGGCGAAATCCGAGCTTGCCGAAGTGCGTTTGGCAATTGCTGCATCATCAAGAGTCCGGCCTTGTAAGCTGGAACACGACGACTTGGATCATCAACGAGTCACAATCAATCATCTCGAGCCAAGCTTGGCGAAGCCCCCTGACACCTTCGCCATTCCCAACGCCGCTTTGTTTCTTCTCCCGTACGGCACCACCACCCCTAACACGTCTGTACCGATGGCGGGCATGGCCCGACACGGATCGGTCGGTGCCTTCAGCGGGTTCTCCGTGTGCCAGCCGGCGCTCGGGGCTCCCCTGCAATGGCTTCCCGCGATTGGCACCCCGGAACTCGACGACATGATCAACGCCTTCCTCCCCGGCCCCGCTTCCATCCAGGACAAGAGGGCCCACGTCTCGATGGACTTCTTCGAGTACTCCCGCCAGACGGGCGAGACCTTCAAGTTCTACCCCGTTCCCTCGCCATCCTTCACCCCCGTGACTGCATCGCCGGCCTCTTCCGCACTGTACGATTCGGGCTACGCATCCAGCTTCAACCCCTCCCCGGTCCTGTCGGATCAGGGCTCCTGGACCCAGTCGCCAGTATCATTCGCCCCGGCCGTGGCTGATGCGGGGATCATGGCACGCGCCTCTGTCCCCAAGAAGTCCAGTACCTCGAGCTCACGGCAGCAGGCGGTGGACTTTGCAAGCCACCCAGGCATGCGCATCCTGACCAAGGACGGTAAGGATGTCACCAACTCGGCTTCTCGAGGATGCAAGACCAAGGAGCAGCGGGACCACGCCCACTTGATGCGCATCATCAAGGCGTGCGACTCGTGCCGGAGAAAGAAGATCCGCTGCGACCCCAGCCACAGGAAGCGGAACGCCTCGCAAGCTTCCGCTGCACAGGCCGAGCAGAAGCCCGCCAAGCGACAAAGAAAGGCCGAAGAGTCAACTCCCGTGGCAGTGGTTGGCACGCCGGTCGACATCGTTGCCCTGGACGCCTTTGCCTCCGAGGTGCTCTCCTTCCCCACCTTCGAGACCAGCTACCCTCAAAACTTGGAAGAGTACTGGAACGAGTTCACCACTCTGGACCAGGAGGCTGTCGCTGTCGCCCACGGCGCTGCCATTGATGATTTCCTTCTCGATTCGTTCACCGACCTGCAGAGCTTCGTCTCCCCCAGCTCTGGCTCGAGCACCACTTCGCCATCTCAGGTCTTCACTCCATTCTCTCCCGCTCGCTCGGGTGCTTCCCCGGTGGCCGCCTCCAGTGTTGCGGTCGACGTTTCTGGCGAGGCCTCACTCGAGGACCTCACCGTTCCGTATCTCAACCCCGGCGCTGCCCACGGCACCAACTATGTGGACTTCAACCTCTATTCACCAGGCCCGGAGGTCTTTGAGGATGACCCTGTTCTGCAGATGAGGGAGCTCCGAAGCCAGCAGCACTCCCCACAATCGCCGCGCCTTGCCGCTCATCACACATTCCCTCAGAACTCGCCGAGCACTTCGACCGCCGACGTTGCCTGGGCTACACACGCTGATCAACTATCCGCTGGCGAGAGGCACACCATCAGCACCTCGCCCGCCGACGTTGCCTGGTACTATGATCCTGGTGATACGGATTGTGACAAAGCAAGGTGCAACAACCACAGTCCACGCGCCAGTCCCACAATGACCAGACGCGACCGTCTCGTCGAAGAACAGACTGGTGGTAGCGATGGTGAAGAAGGCGGCGGTCGCTCGCCCATGAATGGGCAAGCAACGAACCGCGTGAGACTCGTCGATGGCCTCGGTTCGGGATTCTTTTCCGACTCCTTGACCTCGTCGGCTGTCTCTGAGACGTCTGCACCCGCCACCCACTACAGTTCCGTCAGCATTGTGGTTGCCAACGCCCCGCAGTCGCCGGTTAGTCCGAGCACAGCACCTCGACCCAGGAGGGTAATTGCGACGGCCCCCGACCGCCCATCATCACCTGTTTGCTCGTCCGGCTCACGCATGCTTGCATCAACCGTCAAGTCTTCGCTGCCCACCACCTCGGCCTGCACGCAGTCGTCGCTTGGCGGGCTCGATGCGGCATTCTCGACGGTCGGCCGCGAACCATGCGAAGCAGCCCTCAGCGTTGCCGCATGCCGTGGCGTGCTACGCTCTGGACAGCGCTACCCAAGCAGCACGCTATCAAGCCAATCCCTAGCTGGCCGCGAGTCCGGATCGTCTGCCCGCCTTCTTGAGGGACAGCATGTTGCAGTCAATGCCGCCTTGGCGACAACGACGACGACGACTATACTGCTCTCAACCCTGCCGACGCGGCGCAACGTCGCTGGAGAAGCCGTGGCGTACCACACTACGCCACCATCCTTCTTACAGCTTGCCGTGTTCGGTCTTGTCTCTGTCCTCTGTGCCGCTGCGCTTCTTGTTGCTGTGCAAGCACACCACCTCCTGGCAAGTCAAGTCAGCCTCGTCAACATCCTTGCTATCACGAGCATATCACTGGCCCGGTTCGCCGGGCCGTCTTCGTCGGGCGCCACACGGGTCGCCGCCTCGAAGAAGAAAATTTTGCCACAACAACCACCGACGCCGTCGTCTGGCATCGTCGACAATGTCAAGTCGAAGATTCAGGCCGTCGTCTCTGGGAGTCTGTTCTCGGACTTGCGGAGTACGGTATCCAGGCGGGCGGCGAGGAATCTTGTTCCTCGCCTGCCGTCGTCGGTGCGGGCATTGAGGCTGTAAGGCCTTGATGTTTTGTTTTTGTTGGCAAGCGTTTCTTGATATGTTTTCTCTTGTGATGGCATTCTTGTTTGTTGCTAGCGAGTGCTCTTTGACTATGATACCCCGGGTCGGATGTTGAGACATGTGGTCGTCCTCTTCTCTTTCTTTGTATATACTGTATCTCGATGCTTCGTCTTTGCCCAACAACGGCAGAGGGAAGTGTGGCTTGTGGTATGGGGATTGGGGAGGAGGACGACTTGGTGGGCTGTGAGGGCCTGACTGGGAGGGGCAGATGTTCTGTTTCCCTTGCTGTGGTTTCCTGGGCAAGGTACTGAGCGCTGGCTCTTTTAGCTTGACAAATTGAAGGTCCTCGCAGGCCGTCGTAAATTTTACCTGAGCTCCGCTTGTTGCTGGTGGTGATATGTCTACATGTTTGCATCCTGACATATGCGTTTTAGGAACTTGAAGCAATAGTGACATAACTTTAACTAAAGTTATGCAGATAAGGAGAGCCAAGTTTCTGGCTAACTGCATTTCACAAGATTTTGCCATGACCCACTCACGTCCCTTGCCGGGTTTGACCACCACAAACATCCGGCCAGGCTTGAACTTCACAGTTGTCTGACAAGCTTCTTGTGTGATATGTGTTCAGACAACGTCTTCCCTAGGTCGTATGAGTGGGATGATAACCAATCTCAACTGATTGCCTATGCTGAGCGCCTACCAAGCTCTACCGCCCAAGATCCGCGTGCCCCAACACAAAAGTCCCGGGCAGGGTGAGTGAGGCCACAGGTTTTGCCTGTCACTCCGTCTCAGCATCCTTATTCGAGTGGCTATCCTATCGCGAGACATGGACGACAGCACATGAATGCTAGGTATAGAACCAGTCACTCACTCGGTTGGTGAAAGTGATTGCGTTGGTGGTGGAGCTTGGACAGTTGCCCGCGGTTGTGACAAAATGGCAGGCACGCTCTTCAAAGCCATCTCGGCCATCGGCCTCAAAACCGGCGCGTTTCTGCAGTCGCTCTTTCGGTTTTCTTTCAACGCCTTCCTGCAATCGCTGCATCGTTTCCCTGGTTTCCGCCAAACAACCCAGCCAACCCTTCCGTATTCGACCTCCAGCCCGACCTCCTCTTCCTCTTCGTCATCCTCCTCCTGCTTGAGGGAAGTCCACAACAACGACGCCTGCGCCGATAGCCGCCGCAACGAGAGTGACATGGCCGTCACCTCATCCTCGTCTGCCGGCCCCGGGTCGCAACCTCAAGGCCGAGCTGGCTCCAAAACCGGCGCCGCTCCCCAACCGCACGCTGCTGCTCTCGTCCGAAACGAGAACCTGCCGTCGGGAGATGTTTCCACAACCAAGGGCCTCTCCCAGCTCGGCGACAAACTATTGCGCCTGGAACTCGACGATGCCGGGAGGGCGGCGGCAACCGCATCATCATTGACATCACTTCGAGATGTGGCAAACCGGAGGGCGAGCGCCCAGAACGGCGGATCGGCCCGGCACGCTATCCAGGATGCCGCGCTGCTGAAGCAGTCTGGCCTAGACGGCGTCAGCGACAGCTCTGCCAGAGAGGTGTCGCTGTCGTCGCCGGTTCCGCCGATGCACTCGGTCTCCCAGACTAGTAGGCCGACGGGGACTGCTACGACGACGACGACGATGGAGCTGGGCGGTGAGACGGTGCTGATCCAGCCCAAGATCGAGACGCCCGAACAGGCAGCCGAGAGGGCCATGCACAGCCGTTTTATGAGGGAGGCTCTGGATATGGTGCGTGTTTGGCCTACTTGAACAAAGTCACTGTATCGTCCGCTAACGCGACCTGCAGGCTAGACTTGCTCTCAAAACTAATGAGACGCCCGTCGGCTGCGTGCTCGTCTACAAGGGGCACATCATCGCCAAAGGCATGAACGCGACCAACGTCACCCGGAACGGGACGCGGCATGCCGAACTCATGGCCGTTTGCGCCCTGCTCTCCTACGCGCCTTCGTCCGACACTGAGCCGCCTGCGAAGCACTCGGGGAAAGGGGCCGCGGCCAGGACGCCGCTGGGCGACAAGACGAACCAGGTCCAGGATGCCGAGGAAACGAGCACCTGGGGAGACGTGGACCCCAAGGACGGCCATCTGTACCCGTACGGCCAGAAGCTCCATCCCTCTCCGCGCGTGGACCCGTCCGTCATCGGCGAGTGCACGCTGTACGTGACGGTCGAGCCGTGCGTCATGTGTGCCTCGCTGCTACGGCAGCTCGGCCTCAAGAAGGTCTTTTTCGGCGCCGTCAACGACAAGTTCGGCGGCACCGGCGGTGTGTTCCGCATTCACAAGAACTCGCCGCACTCGATGGCCTCGGCCCCTCCGTCGCCTGTGCCGCAGAACGGCAAGGGCGTGGCGAGGCCGGTCCTCGAGCGCCGTCCTGCTTCCACGCCCGATGTCGTCCCCGAGGAGCAGAGCCCGATGCAGGATGATGACAACCAAAATAACGTCGTGGTTACTCCTATTGACTGCTCCACCCTCCCTGGCGACGGTGGGAATATCGAGCGTGGGTATGAGGCTGAGGGAGGCTGGGGGCGTGATGAGGCGGTGACGCTGTTGAGGCAGTTCTACGTCCAGGAGAACAACAGAGGTTGGTGTGGTCCTCTTCTGTGAACACCCGACTATGCATGGCGACTGACCAAGAATGTAGCCCCCGTCCCGAGGAAGAAGGAAGGCCGCGCTGCTCGCCTGGCGGCCATGATGGAGCGCGATGGTCACGGCGGTGGCCCTCTGAGCGACTCTGGCGCCACGGCCAGATCCGAGGAGAATTCTGGGACGGATACACCACCTGTTGCGCAAGATTCGACGGCTGAGAGAGCTGCCCAGTCTATTGCGGCCTAGCCTGGCCCAATTTGAGAACAACAGAACCCAAGAAATCTTGGGCATCTCACTGTGGAGGCGCCGGGGTCTCTGCCGCTACATCCTTCGCGAATGGTGTTCCTTGTATTACGCAGTATTAAGGCCTTTTTGGCGGGGACATCCCAGAGGCAGCCTCCAAGGCTCGGCGAGCACCACATCCCATCGACAGCTTCTTGTCTCGTCCTCATTCCTGGAGATTGGAGACAGGTATGTTGTTTCAACGCCCGCAAGAGGCATGGAGGCGACGCTAATGCCTTGCAGTCACAGGAGAATCGTCATGCCTCCGTCGAGGAGGAAGATATCCAACGAGTTGCATTGCTTGGCGGAGTTGGGGCATCATGTCGAAGATATTATCCATATTTTATGTACTTGTACCGTTTCCTCATGCTCCCGCCAAGTTCTCCTGATTACCGGCACCGGTACAGATATATCTTTCGACGGCATTTATGTCTACCGCCGCGTACAGTACGGTAGAGAGAGGGAGAGAGAGACAGATTTACTATCCATAGACGTCGGTTCCACAGCCCACGCGCAAACCTTTTTTTCATCTTCCACCCACCAACCAGACTTTGGCCTGACCTCGGTCAGTATCCATGATTCACCTTGTTCAATCAATGCTCCTTTGCCAACATCCCTTCCCTTCCCTGCCCTTCCCTGCCCTTCCCTGCTCTACCCCCCTCGCCCTCAAACCCTCCTCCAACAAGGAGACAACAGCCTCCCCCCACGCCTTTGCCCCTCCCGTCCGCCCCTTGCCGGCATCCTTGGAGAAACTGACCCGTTCGGTCCACCATTCCAACCAATTCTCTTCTCTGGCGCCGCCAGAGGAGGAAGGGGAGGAAGAGGAGAACGAGGAAGACAAGGAGGAGGAGGTGGTGGTGGTGGAGGAGGAAGACAAGGGGGAGGAGGAGGAAGAGGAGGAGGAGGCACGTAACAAACCGGCGCTGACATCGATGAGGTCAGGGCGGAAAATGTCGTGCCAGAATATTGTGGCGCCGCAGGCGGTGCAGAACTCGCGCTTGTGTCCCGGGGAGGACTCGTAGGTTGAGAGGCTGGGGAGGGGGGTGGTGAAGGTGAGGGGGGTGTATTTGTGTTCTTGTGAGGTTGGGGTTGGGGATTTTGGGTTGGATGGGGGGCTTGGGGTCGATCAAGAAGTTGAGGTGGGTGGAGAGTGTGAGGGGTGTGAGATGGGGATGGAGATGGAGATGTTGCGGCGGGGGATGAAGGCCCAGGTTTGGATCTCGAAGCCTGAGGTTAGGCGGCAGGGGTGGCAGGCACAGGTCCCGGAGAGGTATTTCGTTTTTGGGGGGGTTAGTGGCGGTGTTGGTGTCGGGTTGGAGGTGAGTTGGTGTTGTTGTTGTTGTTGTTGTTGTTGGGTGGTGCCGTCAGGTTGGTGCCCTTCTTGGTTAAAGGAGGAAGAAGGAACGGGGCGGAGGTACCACTTCTCGTTGGACGGGTTGGAGACTATCTCCGGCGGGGTGCTGTGGTACGGGAGGAGCAGGTCGGGGTACGGCGAGTCGGGGTTATCCCTTGGATCCGGCGACGGGCGGGTTATCTGGAGGGAGACGGCGGTGCAGTGGCAGGAGGCGTGGAGGATGTCGTCGTCGTCTGCCGAGGGTGGAGGCGGACTCGGCGGTGGTGGTGAAGAAGTATCGGGTTGATGTTGGGGATGTAGCGTGGCTTTGTAGCCCAGCGAGAGAAGGAGGTGGACGTGAGGAGACAGTGGCATACGAGGTGCACAGCAAGCCCGTGGAATGGCGGCAGGTATCGCAGTGGCAGAATGACACGTGGGAAAAGAGGTTGTTCGTATCCTTGGGGGCCAGCGTCTGCCGCGCAGTGTCACAGTGGCATGAGATGGCGATGTTTGTGGAATCATCCATGTTTGCCAAGTTGGTCCTGGATCAGTGTGAATGCACTTAGATTCAGAGAGGTATGCAGGGCTCATACCGAGCTGAAGCTGTCCAAGGACACCGGTCTCATCTTGTGTAACATCTGTACCGCTGGTCCGACTTCAACCAAGTCACCCGACCTTCAGCCACCCACGGCCCGCTGCTCCGATCTGGACGGGAGGGACGCCCATCGGGGTTGGATTGCTCCTTCTTACCTGCTCGGCTTGTCGTTGCTTTTGGGAGAAGGCCATCCAGTTCTCTCGTCACCAACAACGAGACGTAACTACACGGTCTAGTACACTATATGACCGGGACGGCGCCCCAGACCATGTACCAAACCAGACAACGGCCCGTATGAAACAAGTGCAATGTATTAAACCGAAACCCAGGCTCACGGCGGCTAGACTGCCCTATCGCTACCATACAACAACACAGAACAACTCCTTTTCAAGCCGCTCCCTCCGTCA
Organism: Parathielavia hyrcaniae; assembly: GCA_033575675.1. Taxonomy (NCBI): domain Eukaryota; kingdom Fungi; phylum Ascomycota; class Sordariomycetes; order Sordariales; family Chaetomiaceae; genus Parathielavia; species Parathielavia hyrcaniae. Next base: position 412,609 of record MU863630.1, read on the forward strand.
TGCCGCCTTCTCACCCGGGCTAGTGGCCGTGGTGGGCGCGTCGTGGTCCGAGCCGGCGGTCTTGCCGTCCATCTTCTCGGCGACGCCCTCGGCGTCCGACACGGACTGGTTGGGGTAGTCGGCGCGCCAAAAGTCCTTCTTGCCGCGGGCCAGGCGGGTCATCCAGGGGGGCATGATGCCGCCCTCGGTCTGCCACGACCAGGGCTCCTTGAGCGCCTTGTTGGGCGGCACGATGCGGCCGCCCGAGGCCTTCTCGATGAGCCAGACGAGGGTGTTGAGCAGGATGTAGAGGCACACGCCGGCGATGAGGCCGTCGGCGATGGAGTAGGTGAAGGGCATGATGGCAATGGTGACAAAGGCCGGGACCGAGTCGCCCATGTAGCGCCAGTTGATCTCGGTCACGGCGTGCACCATCATGGAGCCCACCAAGACCAGCACGCAGCCCGTGGCCCAGGGCGGGATCGAGGCGAATATAGGGGCGAAGAAGATGGAGATGAAGAAGCACAGGCCCGTCGCCATGGCCGTCAGGCCCGTCTTGCCGCCCTCGCCGATGCCGGCGCCCGACTCGACAAAGGCGGTGACGGGGGGCGTGCCGAAGACGGCGCCGATGGAGATGGTGAGCGAGTCGACCATGTAGGCCATGGTCGAGCCCTCAAAGTCCTGCGTGACGGGGTCGACAAGGTTGGCGTAGTGCGCCATCGAGTAGAGGGTGCCGGTGCAGTCGAGGATGTCGACGTAGAGGAAGGTGATGAGGGCGAGGCCGAACTGGCTGCCGTAGCCCCCGATATCCCACCGCTGCACGTTGAGCACGTTCTCGATCGGGTGGAAGTCGACGACCTTGCGGAAAAACTCAAAGTTGCTGTCGCCGACGGTGGTGTAGGGGAAGTAGGTGACGGGCGTCGTGCGGGGCCACGAGATGACGGAGACGAGGAGGATGCCGGCAATGATGGCGCCCTTGACCCGGTACATCATAAGCATGACGGTGAAGACACCGCCGCAAAAGATGCCGATCCACATCATGGGGCTGCGCATCTTGACGGAGCCCGGGCACTCGCCGTCTACAATATCCTCCTGCAGGCAGCCGGCGAGCTGGATGGGCACCGCCGTCCCGCCCATGACGAGGCCGATGCCCTCGGCGTACGTCAGTCCGATCAGGGTGAGGAACAAGCCGATTCCAACACTGGTCGCCAGCTTGATGCACCGCGGGATGGCGCGGGCGAGCCACTGCCGCAGTCCGAGCATGGCGAGGGCGAAGAAGATGAAGCCTTCGATGAAGATGGCCGTCAGGGCAACCTCGTAAGGCACCTGGCCCGATCCGTTGAAACCGACGACAGTGTAAGCGAAGTAGGCGTTCAGGCCCATGCCGGGCGCGATTGCCACGGGTCTGCCGGAAGAAGCTTGTTAGCGGTACGTTCTCCCAGTTCCGACTCCCCCTTCCCCTTCGCCCTTCCCCCTCGTTCTTAAGCCCGTTGTTGACGTACAGGTTGGAAAAGAGACCCATGCAGAAGGTGCCCAGAGCGGAGATGGCGGCGGTGGCGGTGACGAGGTCCCGCTTGATGTCGGACTTGCACAAGAGATATTCGGTGTCGGTCACGCAGCGGGCGCCTCCCACCACGGGCTCGTCGCAAGGGCACGTGCCTCCGCTATCCGCGACGATGCTGGCGTTCACGGCGATGATGTAGCTAGGGACACACGAGTCAGCAAACCAAGCTTGTTAAATCGGCGAGAGTCGTCGGTACTCACGCCATGGCGAAGAAGGTCGCGAGACCGGCGCGGATCTCGGTCCAGAAAAAGGACCCCTTCCTCTCTTTTGGCTGTGGTTGGAGGCAACCTTTAGCATTCCTTGCCCCCTTCGAGGTCAACTCAGACATGGCTCTGAAGCGCTCACATGTCCACATCCATCCAGCTTGAACCAGCGGCCGACCGGGCTGGTGGCAACCCAAGCGTTGGACTTTTTGACCCAGCCCATCTTCTTGGCGCCGCTTTCGAGCAACGGCTGACGACGGGCGTTTGGACTTTGGAGTGTCGTATATATACCCTGGTATGGGAAGTAAATCGAGTTCGAGCGAGGCTGGTCGGGGTGTGGAGTCGGTGGAGGAGAGGAAAGCGAGGACGGCGTGGGTATTTGACTTCAGCAACTCATCACTCAGCTGCACAGAGGGGGTTGCTGAGAAGAGCTACCGGGTGGCAATTCAACGTTTAAAAGAAACGGCGCCGGTCCGGTCCCTGGCGCGGTCCCGGCCGGGTTTAAGTGGTTCGGATGAGAGCGAAAAAACTGGAAAATGTTCCGTTATCTTTCTTGGAGGGTGGGAACCGGAGCCCCAGCAGTGGCACTTACACGGCAGAGGCTACAGGGTCCAGCTTGCTATCCTCTCAGCTCCTCCCCTCCAGGTTGGTGATCCTGGGACCACTGGTCTCTCTCTGTCTCTTGGCAGAGAGTGGGCGTTGTGCCTGCTGTTCGAGAACTTGCAGGTCATCACGCGCTCACATCTGGGTGTCTACATGGGGAACTGTCGGACGACAGCAATGGCAGAAGGCTTGTGGCATCTGGTGAAATCATCTCCAGCAGCCATATCCGTGGCAAAAAGGGCAGTTCGTTAGATCAGTCAGTTAGTCCCATTCCATTCGATCAGTTGATGTCGTCTGACCTTCACTGTCGTCGACGAGCTACATCTTTGTCGATCAGCAATTGCAATTGGGATGAATAACACCCGGGCAGCTGATGAGAGCAGCGAAACGCCACCACGTTATCTTGGCCGCACAGTGGGGCAGGAATCGGCGTCTTGCCTCGGTTGGTCCGTTAAGCGACCCCGCTGACGGGGCTAAACTCAAAATGTCTTTCTTCATGCACGACTTCGCTGGTTTCAAAGCCACCGGGGGATAAGATAAGATAAGCCACCACCGGCACGAAGCCTTTGGCTAGCGCTTCGATCCGAGCCCCGGCTCTTTTCTGGTCTGGGGCGAACTCCGATCGAACCCCCACTTTCGCTTCCTCTGCGCCCTGCGGCCTGCTCCGGCACCTCTCTTCTCACCCGAGCCAGGGCATCTTGGCAGCCAGTTCTGACAACGAAGGTGCCGACTCAAAGGTCACAGCTGCACGCGACCGCCCCTCATTTTTTATTTTTGGTAAGACGCAGCAACGTGCTTCCGCAAGCTCCACCCGGCTCAGCGCAAGGGTCTTCCCGGCGTCTTCCCGGTGGCTTATCGGCATCGGCGGAGCCCTTCATTTCCTTGGCGGACCTCGATTCCCTCGCACCACTCCGGGGCCAGCAGCCGGTCAACGGAGGTACCGATGACTTGTCACGACATCAACAAGAACGTGGCAAGCAGTGCCTATTTCTTTTGAATGCATCTCCTTCCGGTCACCTTTTCAACTCATGGGAATCTCAAACGCTGAAAGCCCACTGGTGATTCTGACTCTGCATTGGCAGGTTGCAGACAACATGAAATGCGCCAAAGGGTATCATTGCACAACTGACACGACCGCCTGTCACACCAACACTGGCAAGTCCTCTAGTTCGGAAGCGCAGCATTTGCGAGCTAATTCTCTCCAGACAGCAGGCAAACTCAAACTCAGGGTGTTACACCGTCAAACATCTGACCCGCCATGCAGTAACCCCCAACCGCCAGCCGAGTCCCATCGCTGTTGAACGCCGCCGACGTGATGGGGTCGCCTGTCCATAACGCCCCGCCCCCAAACTTGCCCGTGGCCACATCGCTGACGTCGAACCCTTCCTCTCGGTCTGACACGCCAGGTACCGGCAATCCGGCGACACACAGAATGGCCACCCTTCGCTCTGCTTTGCTGCACCGCGTTCAGGCTGTAGTTGTGCACCCGGCCCGAGTAAAAATATCACAGCACCACCTCCCTCCCCCACATCGTCACCACCAGCTCCCCATCCAACGACACCTTCAGCCCACCAGCACCGGCCCGTCGGGTACTAGTCGTACATTGTTGTTTGGGGTCTGCCTCCCGGATCTCGATTATGTCAAGTCGGGTGCTGATGGAGGGTGGGGGATAGGCACAACACAGCGGCTGATGACATCTTGTCCAATAGAATGGAAGCCGCATATGAAACTCAGGGCAGACCCATAGCTAAACTGAATTCGGCAGCGCCATGCCCTGAGCGCGCCGAAGTTGAGCTTGTCTGCTTGGGATTGATCTGTTAGGTATCCATATGGCCATGCGATGTGGATTGAATCCAGCGCTTAGTGTCTTTCTCCTCTGGCGGTCCGTAACCTCTCTCCAGCAGTGTTGCTGAGCATGAGGATGGGCCTGCAAAGAGGTAGGTGTAAAACTCCGCAATGTGTACCCAAGCAGCGCAACCGACGGGCCGAGACCTCTCGTGTTATAACAGCCCACGGAGACGCAGCACCAACTTTATTTCCTACAACCGACTGGAAGCCGGCGGCCAGCGATAAGTATTGTACCACACTACCTTAGGCATGTGGAAGGTCGTTTCTGTTCTCGCATCCAGACTACCGGTTGTTGATGTGCTGAATGGCCGCAAGCCATTTCTGTTCGTCGGATCTGCAGAGACGTCAGCAAGAGTCGGTAAGAATCCAACCGGACACACTCACTTGTCGAACTTGAGCAGCTTCCCCAGCACCGGCACCAGCTGCGCCCGCAACCTGTTGTCCTTCTGCTCCAAGAACTGCAACAGGATAGTCTTGAGGTACATGGCGTCCTGGCTGCCGCCAGCCTGCTGCGCCGCGGAACCATTCAGACTGCCCGACCGCGTCGACTCCATCGAGCTCCTCCCCGAGCTCGCAACAGCCGGCGACGCCAGCCTCGCCTGCAGCGTCTTGGACTCCTTGGCCACCTTGTCGTAGCGCACGCGGTAGTCATCGAGCGCGCGACGCAGCTCGGCATTCTTCTTCTCCACGTCTCGGACCTGCTGCTCCGACGCGTCTAGCGTCGACCGCAGACTCGACACCGTCGTGCGCATCTCGACTACCTCGGTGCCCACCCGCTCTTCGTACGCCTCCAGCTCCTCCCTTCTCCTCCGCCACTCGCGCTCCCTGTGCTCGAGCTCGTCCTTCTCGCCGGCCAGCGCCTTGACCTCGCGCTCCAGGTCCCGGATCCGCTGCCGCAGCTCCTCCGTCTCCCTCGCCCGGCGCCGCGCGAGCGCGCTCGACTCGTCCTCGAGCCGGTCCCGCTCCTCGACCGCCGCGTCCAGCCGGGCGCGCATGTCGCGCACCCGGGCGTCGGCGCGCTCGTCCACGTCGGCCAGCAGCCGGCGCATCGTCTCGGCCTCGCGCGTGCGCTCGCCCAGCATCTTGTGCGCCTCGGCGAGCTCCTCGTCCAGGCTCTCGCATTGCGCCTGGCTCTCCCGGAGCTGGATGCCCACCTCGGCCGCCTGGTCGCGCATGCTGCCCAGCAGGTTCTGCGCGCTGCTGTACTGGCTCGTCTTGAGCTCCACCTCCTCGCGGAGGATTTCCTGTTCTTTCCTCAGGCGCACGGCTTCGTCTTCCAGCTCGCGGATCCGGGGCCGCAGTTTGGCCGCCTCTTCCTGGATCCGCTGGAGCTCGCGCGCGGCTTTTTCTTCCCGTGCCGAGAGCTCGATCTTTTCGGCCTCGGAGCGGCGGAGGTCGCGCCCTGCTACGCGCTTCTCGTCTTCTAACCGTAGACGGGCATTTGTTTCTTGCGCGACCTTCTCGTTGAGCGTCTTGATCTCGGCTTCACGCTCCGACGCGAGACGCTGTGCTCGGGTGAGTTCCGTCTTCAGCTCCTTCTCGCGCTTCTCGAGGTTACGGAGCTCGTTGTTCTTTGCCGCGAGTTCTTCCCGCGTCGTCCTGAGCGCTGCAGAATCCTGCCTCAGACTCTTCAGCTCGGGCTGGGCCTTCTGGAGGACGTCCCTGAGCTCGGTGAGGTCCTTGTACCGGGTCTGCGCGAGCTGCTGCGCGGCGGCCAGGTCGGATTGCAAGGTTGCCGACTTCGTCTTGAGGCTGTCGAATTCCTGCCGGAGAGACTCGTGCTCGCTTTGTAGTTGCGCATCATGCTTGGCTTCTGACGCGGAGGACTCCGCCTCCTTTTCCAGCTCCGAGATCCGCTCTTGTAACGCCTTCTTTTCGGCTTCGAGTTCCTTGATACGTTCTTTGGCCTCCACGTGGTCCTGGCCGATTGTCATGAGATTCTCTTGAAGATTCTCAATCTCCTCGCGTAGGTCCTTCTCCGTCTTGCGCTGCTTGGACAGCCTCTCTATTCGTTGGTCTTTCTCGGCCAACTCCTCGTTGAGACGAGCCAGCTCCGCCTGAAGAGCTGCGGCACTGGTGTCTTCCAGTGGCGACGTAGGCGGTTGGTCTCCTGCCGAGAGTTCGCTTGGAGTGGGTTCCGAGGCGGTAGCGGGTGCTCCGGCGCCACCCTTCTTCTTCTTCTTGTTCTTCTTCTTGCCACCACCGGCTGGGGGAGGTGCCAATGAACCCTCTTGTGTTGGTGCCGAACTTGCAGGGGGAGCCGCAGGAGCCGGTGACGATTGGATCTTCTTGGTGAGTTCTTCGATCTTGGATTCGTCCTCTGACTTGGAGTTCTTCAGTGCCTGAATTTCCGTAGTCAAACCTTTGATATTCTCGTCAAGTGAGGATTTCGCCTGGCCAAGTTTCTCCAACTCGCCTTCCAACTCCTTACTCCTATTGTTGGCGGTTGTGAGCAGAGCAACTTTCTCCTTTACTTCCTCAGCCGCATCACGCTTTGCCTGTTCAGCCTGTGCCTCAACGTCTCTCATTCTAGACTGCGCCTTGTCTAGACGGTCAGTGAGCACTGCGATCTCGGCGTTCCTCGCTTCGAGCTGTGTTTCGATAGAAGCCTTGACTGCAATGGCGTCCCTAGCCTCACTGAGCTCCCTGGTGGCGTTTTCGAGACTCTCCACAAGGCTTGCGCTGTGCTCCTTGTTAAGAGACAATTCGTCCTTCAGGTTGTTGACCTCGACCTGGAGATTCTCAACTTCTTCGGTTTTCCTCTCAAGATCGGCTTGTAGTTCGGGAATCTCGTTATCGTACGAGAAGAAGTCCTCACTATCCTCGCCCGCTGGCTTCTCCTTCGGTGAGTTGGATGCCTCCCCTGTCGCTCCTGTCTCCTCTGCAGACCGTCCGGCCTTCTGCCCTGACGCTGGTTTATCCTCGGAATGTGTAGCCTTCACAGCAGCCAGTTCCTCTTTCAGCGTCACCATCTCTTTATGGGCCTCGTCCGCTTTCCTCTTGTAGGAATCCTTCTCGGTCGTAACGCGCTTGAGCTCCTCCATCACCATGTCGCCTCTCAGTTTGACCTGGTTCAAGTACTCGACCAGGGCTTCCGGGTCCTTGATGGACGTGAGCGGGGTATTCTCTCTGAGGGCCCTCTCGAATGGCTCAATGGACGTAGCGCGGCCGTGGGCGATTCGATAGGAGCGCAGCAGTTCTGTAGGAGAAATTAGACTGGATGTTTACTTGACGGGCAACGAGATTATGTGAGAAAGCTTGAGAGGAGTCTTGCGCACCTGGATATGTCTTCTCCAGCTTGTCGAGCTTCCGAAGTCTCGCTCGCACTTCTGGCGGCAGGTCGAATGTGGAAGGGCCCGCAGTCGGTGCGGCGTCGGCCAGTTGCTCTTTGCCAGCGTTGCTGCCTTCTCCATTGCTCCCAGTTGGCGGTGCACCGGCGGTGGCGCTGACGGAGGCATCGGTGGCGCCTTGCGCTCTCTCCTTCCCGGAATCTCCAGCCTTCGCATCCTTGTCGACCGACGACGGCGTGGCTATCCTTGATGGAGCAGCTGAGTCATCAGCATCGTCGATCACGAAGGCGGCCTCGAACACAGCTGGGTCGGGGTTGGCGGCTCCATCGCTGTTTCCGTGTCTCGACGTCAGGTCTTCGCTGGGTTTCTTGGTCGGACGGGGCCGGCGGGCGGGGGACTGAGTCCCCGTGGTACTTGAAGACGCGGAGCGCCGTAGTTCGGCGGTTCCTGACGTGGGCGCTTGCCTCTGCGAGTCGAGAGAGGTTCTCTGCCTTGCCTGCTCCTCGGCGATGGTGCGATCAATTGCGCCTTTAATTCTCTACCACAGGCATTATCAGCAAAGCACCACTGAGGCAAGGGACTACCAACTGGGCGCTATCTATTGTACATACCTGCAACATGTTTATGTGGTCTGGTTGAATATCCAGGCTTGTTGGTGGGCGCGCACTTCGGTTGCTCCGGGCGAGCAGTCGACACCTTCAAGGGAGAGAATTGAAACAAAGCCAGCCGCTAAATGAAAAGCCGGGATACGGTGGAAAGTCGATGCGCAGGAAAGTAGGACACGGCCAAGCAGATATGGACAGCCTGAGTCTAATAGCGCATTCCGGTCTTGAGTATATTTGACAGGTTTCAAGACGCTTTGTTGTCTCGATTGCCGTGCATAGCCTTGCATCCTAGCAAGATCCGGACAACCCCTGTTCTCTTGGACCCCGGGCCCTTCAGTTGTTTGCTGCTGCCGCCGGCAACAGATGTGTGGGGGAGCCTAGTGCCCCGATAATACATAACCCGATTCAAGGGTACCTACTCCGTAGATGCCACACTTGTTCCGGGTCGGTAGTTACCCTCACATTAAACATTGAACATCCCATCATTGCCGAGTGATTTCTCTGGAATGGATAAAAAGAGACCAAGTACTACTATTCCTGTAGTCTATAATGTTCTGACTTTCCAGCTCACTTCCATCCCTTGTCATGGTGCAGCAGAAAACAACATTGGATCACAGAGATCCGCTAGCTGCTTATCGGGTATCTTGTCAAAGTGGATCATGAGGTCACTGCTAGCAGGAGCTTGCTTCTGAGCTTCCCTGTCCTCTTTTACGTTTGTTCGCATCGTGTGACTCTGGCAGGCAGGAGGCAAGCGACGAAGAGGCTCACCACGTCACGTCGCAACCTCTGCCAGCCAGTTGTTCCCGAAAGCCCATTCCATTTTCAATTCTCCTTTCACATATCTTTCAATTGTCACCAACTATTGTGTGTTTCGCGGAGACATGGTTTCCTTTTGGCCATGGGGGGTAAGTACCGAACACGGTTGATCCAGCGTTCTGGGTTGGCGGCGGTGATCAGAGCTAATTATTCTCTTCTCTTCTAGAAGGAGAACCCTTCCCCGGCCCTGTTCGAGAAGACTCTCTCCGCCCTTGCCACGAAAATCACATCCACTCAGATACACCTCGACCAAAGCCGGGCAAAGTCGAGACGGGTCAAGGTCCTCTGCACGCTCTACCTCGGGTTTGCATACCTGGTCTATGGCATCGTCCTGGTGCTAGTGGTGGGGTGGAGGAATATGGGACCCCTGGAGTGGACGGGCATCGCGAGCGGGCCAGTACTGATCTATGTCACCCGCGCCGTGACGACGGCCCTTTTCGACTACCGCATCGAGAGGCTTAGCGTACGGCTCAAGGAATACCATACCGAGCGCGCCAAGACTATTCAGAAGCTCAAGGATGCGACCAAGTACGACTCTACTCTCGAATTGCTGGAGAAATACGGCGGGAGCGAGAACAAGCAGACGAAGGGAAACAAACTAGCCGAAAAGGAGGAGGAGTCTGAGCGGGAGAAGGATGGACGGCCAAAGCAAAAGCATCCCGAGTTGCCGCAGCGCACCAACATGCCGCCACCGCCAACAGCCAACATTCAACGACCGCCGGTGCCCCATACGGGCACGCCACAGTCCAGGCCGCAGAGCAGGCTCGGCTCATCGCCTCAACCACCATTGAGCCGCCCGGACATGGACACGTCGGCCGAGTTTGCTCCCAATGCATTTGATGGGAGACTCCCCCCTGCGTTCATGCAATATCCGCCTGCCGCGATGGCTCTCCCGGCCGAATCGCACTGGTACGACCGTATCCTGGATACGCTGTTGGGCGAGGACGAGACCGCGGCCAAGAACAGGATCGTTCTCATCTGCTTCAGCTGCCGGCTCGTCAACGGGCAAGCGCCGCCCGGAACGAAATCGTTGTCCGAACTGGGAATGTGGAAGTGCATGGCCTGCGGAGCGTCCAACGGGGAGTTGGATGAGGGCAAGCGGATTGTCCAGGAGGTGCTTGGAGGGCGCACTCCGGACATCAAGATTGAAACCACCGACGATGGCGCGGGTAGGAGTTCGAACGATCTTGTCGAGGTTGAGAAGGACACGCCGGATGCCGATACCGGGGAGCCAAGCTGAGCGGCCGGGGGAGTCGGGAAACGGAGAGGGTAGCGGAGGCATTCTCCTTCATTTGGCACGGTCACTACGCAATCTATTCTTCACCCTTTGTACGTATCAATGGCCATTTCTTTGTCTTCGCCGTTCCATTTTATACCCGTCGGGCGGGCTACATCCCGACATCTTACAGTCCTTTTGTTCACCTATTGTTCCTAATTTGACGCAATGCTCTTGTTCGGATCCAAAGCGAGGAAGATGTCGTCGTGAGAGTATTAAAAACTACCAGCCTTCATCCTGACTACGTTGGTCTTCTGTGCTACAAAACTACGTTCATGTGATCAAGCACAAAACAACAAGACTTCGCAAACCAAGACTCGACATACACACTCACAATGGCAGACCTCGGCAGATGCGATCTCTGCAGAACCCGGCTGTGGCGTAAGTTCACAGACACCAACCTCCCTTATCTGGCATGCCGCGACCCCTACTGTCTGATAAACAGGCTCGATTCGTTGGACGTGGGCCGTGTTCCCGAAAGGCGGAGGAGGGCGCAAAGACGGGATCCCAACCTCGACATTGAGCGTGAACGGTACGATAGGCGGGCAGAGGATCCGATTCCGGCCCGGTTTCACAACGTTGACTTTTATCCCGAATCAGACCGTGGCCGGGATCGCGTCCGGGAACAAGACAGGAAGCGGGACCCGCCTCGGCCCTCTTCCCGTCCCCGCGACCGTGACGCCCGGGGGAGCAGCCGCCACCGCGAGAAGACAGAGAGCAAGAGGGCGCCGTCACCACCTCCTCCACGCCAGACACAGCGCAAACGAGAGCCTTCGCCTTCACCTACTCCTCGACCCGACCCTGAACCACCTGTTGCCGCCGCCGCCAAAGCAAAGCGCGACGTGACCCCCGAGAAGCAGGCGGCCGTGCTGCGCATCCTCCGGTGCGAGCCGACCGCCTTCTACGAGATCCTGCAGCTGCCGAGGACGTGCACCGACGCCGAGGTGAAGAAGGCGTACCGCAAGCTCTCGCTACTGACGCATCCGGACAAGAACGGCCACGAGCAGGCCGACGAGGCCTTCAAGGTGGTCGCGCGCGCGTTCGGCATCCTGGGGGACAAGGAGAAAAGGGACAGGTACGATGAGACGGGGATGGATCCGGATGACAGGATGGCCAACATGAAGACCCAGACGCGAACTCCTGACCGGAAAGAGAAGAGGGGGAAAAAACACGATCGGTCTCGGGCGAATCCTGATGACGGGTTCGCGAATGCCCAGGGGCGGGGAGCTCAGGGGGGCAAGGAGAGAGGGCAGACGTACCAGCAGTATGAGTGGGCTCCTGACGAGGACTTCGCGACTCGGAACGAGTCGCGAGCCGAGCAGAACCCGTTTGCGGGGTTTGAGGGAAGGAGAGCCGGCGGCGGTGACGGGCGGGCCTTTGCGTTCAACAATGATGGGGCTGGAGAGGATCCCCTCGACGATGATCTCTTCAAGCGCCGTCGTGAGCGGACCTTTGGGCCCAAAGGCGATACTGTTCGGGAAGACCCCTATGGCCCCGATGTCTTTGGCGACGATCCGTTCAGCCGTCGCCGGCCCCGTATGCCATCGTTTACACGTGGGAGTCCCTTGGATGACGATGTCTACCAGCGCGCGCGCATGTCATCGTACATGGCCCGCGAGATGGACGAGGTTGACCGCATGATGCGGCGGGAGGGGTTTGGGACACAGTTCATGGGTGCCTCACCCCGGTTTGGCCAGACCGCACCTGAGAGGGCCACCGGGTTCAACAACTACCCAGCGGGACCGTATGGTGCCACGCCTGGCCCCTACGCTCAAACGCCGGACCCCCGTTGCGGCCCAGGACGTCCCCCGAATCGAGGGCGTGACCCATCTCCTCAGCGACCCCGAGTCCAGCGGAGTCGAGCTGCGAATGCGGCCGACGACCGGCGGAGGGAAGGCCCCGAACCAAGGAGGCCCGCTGCCGGATACGACAGGCCGGAGCGTCTGGTAGTAAGCCCCCGGAAAGAAAAACCCTCGCCGTTGAAGTTCGTTGAGACGGAAGACCCCGATGGTGAAGTCATTGACCGTCGCCGCGATGGCCGGGTCCCTGTCGAGCGGAAGCCAACCGAACGGAAGCGTCGCGAGCCTGAGAGGCCCAAATGGAGGTAAGTCGCCAAACTCTGAATGGCCGGGGATGCAAGGATAAGGTAAGGTATGTGGTGGTAAGGTAGGTAGGCGGGTCTTTCGGGCTGCAACTTCGCTGGGCTCGCCGGTTGGGCCGCTGTCGGTGCGAGCAAGGTAAGTTCAAGGTAATTGATAAGTATGAATGTGATATTTTTCGTCAGGTCATCCCTCTTTCTTCCATTGTGTTCGAACGCTGAGACCCACTCAGAGGTGCCCAAGTGCAAAATTGGAAAACCACCCCAAGGATATCGGTGACAACCGGTCCCAGGGGCGCGTCCACGTTGCAGTCTGCCAAGGTAGAAGGTGGCCGACGAAGCTGGCCGAACCACGATTGATGTCGAGATCTGGGACCAGGTCCGCTCCATGTCCGAGACTGTCAGTGACGGTGATGCACAAACCATTCCGCTTTTTATCACTGGCCTATCAGAGACGGGACTGTGTTGTTTCCGTCAAAATGGAAGGTCAGGGGGAACGGGGCCTGTTCCGGGCCACCACGTGGTTGCTCTGGAAAACACAGCACACTGCTGGCAACTGACTAGGACTGCACTAATTATTCAAACGAAATCTTGCAAATGAGTCGCGCCTTCCTTGACAAAACTGAAACCCTAGAGAATTCCATTGGGCATTCTGCCACGCAGCCCGGAACTTGGTCAAGCTGCCCTTACCTTTGGCCCATTGCAAAATCGGCCCACACACAAAGACATGGCCGCATTCAGCTGGTTTGATCCCCATGGAGACTGCACCCAACCTTTTCCATCTACACCTTGCCACATGGACTTCTAAGATAGGAATTGAGAATATCACACCTTGGCTGCGATGTATGTTATCACCCGTCTTTCCCGTTCCACTTCCTCTCTCGCTCCTCGGTTGTGTAAAGCAAGGGAACATGAATGTTTTCAGCTCGCTTTCTGACGTCTCTTTTTTCTTCTTGATGTTGGAGACTCTCATCATTTTCCCTCGAGGAGTCGCAGCGCTGCTGCAAGAGCAGATCAGGCAACATGGACATCCACGACGACCCGAGTACTACGACTACCACCGACTACGATTCAGGTGACAGCGCCGGTGTCGACTATGTCTACGAGCAGCAGAAGGACGCCGAGAGAAAAGTCATCAAAGGCGGGCCCTTGAAGAATACGCCATCCAAGCGGAATCATCGAGGAGTCACGAGATGCAACCGTGGACCCCGCCGCGCCGAGGGTGACGCTGAGATCACTGTTATTGACAACACGGACACAGAAGCCGAAGAAGACAAGCACAGGCTGCCACCAAGAACTCGGCCGCCACAGTTAGAAGCTGAGTCTATGTCGAGCTGTGATATCAAGAACAACCACTGTCACAACAAAGCTGGTAGGGGACACGCCCCCTACATCGAGGAGTACCCAGAGGATGCTCCACGACCGGCAATCCTCCTGAAGGAGCACAGAATCACCGGGAGGCCTTCTACGCTGTTTCCAAGTCGCGTTAAAGATTCGGAGCATCTCTCGTCGTCCACGAGCTCTGGGGGCAGATCTCCGGTAGAGAAGCGTCTTCCGCCGCGACCGTCACGCCGGCGATCCAGGGATTCTCCTCGACATTGCAGACATCATAAGCGCCGCTCCAATTCTCCAGGGACTTACGAAGGTATCTTATATCACCGTTTCAGCAACTATCCCCGTTCGGCGCCGCTGACACACTCCCAGACGAACCATCGGACTCTGATCTTCCCAGCTCAAAACCTAGCCCTGGAAATCGGGTCTCGGCCCAGCGCCGTCGGCATCACGAACCCGGACCGGAGCTGGCCTCCGTGGTATCTCGAAGCTCCAGCCCTGCAGGGGATTTGGATTCGCAACCGGACTTGCAATACTCGTCCTCGTGGCCAGTGCACCTCGGTTCTCACCAAACCCGCAGACGGCTTGGGCGCCGGGATCAAGAGTACGACACCGACGAGGACATCGAAGAGGAAAATATGAGCAGCGACAACACGAATGGCGCGCACCACGGTCCAACACGCTCACGAGTTCTCTCTTTCCGCGGGAGAGCCCCCGAGCGTGAGAGGGAGCCACCACGCCAGGAGACGCTGCCACTGCAGATCCGGCGCAGACATGAGCACGAGCACCGGGTATCACCTCCCCTTCGGCCACGCCCGTCAACCGTGGTCAGTCAATCCCGCACGTTGAATCAAGGTCACCGGTCTGTTGCCACTTCGCTCTGCGAGGTGTGGCGCGGGGTGGCCGATGACTGGGAGTCGCCATACCAGTCTGCCAGCGACGATGGCTTCAACCCCGACGCCGGCGAGGAGCCCATCACCCTCCTGCGAACGGTTGATCTGCCGCCGCGCAGGTCTTCGCCTCGCCTGCTTCCACCGCGGCGGCATAGAAGGGATGTTGGCTTCCACGCCACGAGTTCCTCCCCTCATCCATATTCTTATCCGCCTTCTTCGTACGCCGACCAACGCCCACGAGGTTATCCTTCCATCCACCCCAATCAGTTTTGACGCACCTGAACCGGCACTTTCCCGCCGATGACCCCCTCATCTTGTCGACAACGCCAGCCTCAGCCAGGTGTGATGACAGACGACGAGGACCAACACAACAAGCGGCCTCTTTCTCGAGCACCTCTCTGGGCGAGGTTGAGGCGAGAGGATCTGCTGGCCTAGGCGTTTGGTAGAGTAAAAACGGCGGCGGCTGAGGCTGCCTGGGGGCGGCGCTCGGGAGTTGGGACTGTTCAGGGGCTAGAAGGTGTCTTGACGACTGGGTTTCCGCCTTGATTTGTCGAAGCATATTCGGAGTTTTGGAGTTGAGGCGGGGATATCAACGCGGGAAGCACTGCCTCGAGGGGGCGGGCAAAAGCAGACATTGGCACGGTTGTTTTGGTTTCTTACTCTCATGAAGCAAGAATGGTTCTTTCCGCTGTCATGTTTACTAGATAGACAAGAGTGGATGTAGGGACGGCGTTTGGCTAGACTGTGTCATGGATGTTGGGGGTTTGAGGAGGCCTTGTGCAATGTCCTGGGACGGGAGGGTTTATGGAAGGGTGCCCTGGTTTGAGGCGCCGCTGCATGGTACACGCTCGTTACATAGATATTTCCTTGTGTACCCTATTTGCGCGTACTTCATTTTGAGACAGACAACGATCCTGGTCTTTCAACTATCTTCCCTTGCAGTAACTAATTAGAGTCGTCGTTGTTGCTCTATAACATCGGAAACACTACAACATTGAAACTGCCTTGACCTTGAGCAACTTTTGGTGCCTCCTGATCTGAGATCCAAGCCGTACTCGAGACAAACGTGAAGCTCTGGGAGACTTGGGCATCACGGGACTACTCCAGTCTTTGTGACAGCGCAGGGATCAATGTAGATCATGTCCGACTGAAATCCCAAATAGAAAGCACATTCACGTGGAACAAACATAATCAGTTGGCGAAGTAAAAAAACAAGAGTGATCAAAGTGCGTGCACACGGGAGGAAGTGACACAGGCAGAGGGTCGGAATGCTTTGTTTGTTGGGCCTGGCTGGGACTCGGGAGTAAACCGCGTGTCACACTTGCGTTAAATTACCCATCTCGCTTTTTGAAGTTTGCGTCAATCGCTTCAGTATATCCATGTGACCTAAGCACATGCATACTCGCAAACCATTAGAAAGGGTGATGTAGTTCTTACAAGTTGATCCATCCTCGCAAGCCCGGCGATATTTGCCAAAAGCACTGGAAATCCACAATTACTCGAACTCTCATCACCAGGCTGGGAATTCTACACAGTCACAGCCAAAAGCAGCAATGCCAAGTTCAACATCCAGAAGACACGAACGGGACCGGAACAGGCGGAACCAGGGGAGGGACTCAAGGGCCACTCGCCCAACCGGCCACAACAGCTCAGCAGGCCGGACAAGGTCACACTATGGCACCCATGACGATGGCTTGTATCCTGATTCGAGACATACGTCGGCCTCAGCGGCATATCCAAACTCATCTGCTCGTTCCGGTGGCTACCCTGAGCCGTCTTACTCTTCCCAGGGCCCGGCGCGCTCAGCTACACCTGAAGCAAACGAGGCGACGGATCCCACGACAGGCCGGGAGATAATTCAGTACATGGACCCAGCTGATCGGTATGCCCCGCGGTCCCCAAGCATCGACTCCAACGCCAGCGAGGTCATCTACCCAGAGGAATGGAGTTCCGGCGAGCGTAAACTCCCGCGGGTGCCTTCCCCAGAGCCCGCCAACAACCGCAGGGAGAGAAGAAACCAGCGGGCTTCTCAATCTGGTCACCACCATCAGGCCTCCGACGACAGGTACTTCTTATTTGACACTGAGACGGTCACCACTACCTGGATTAATTCCGGACCCTCCCACGGGTACTTTGATGACATGGAGGCCAGTAGTGGCGACCGCCACAGGAGAATGGACTATTCGTACTCTTTTCCCTCAAGCTCAAGCAGACCGTGTCCGAGACCGACTTACCCAGCACCTCTTCAAGAACGACTTCCATCCCCACATATGTAGACTCCAATGGCACGACGCACACTAACCTCCCGGTGCGAATTCAGCGGTAGAAAAACAGCGTAATATAGGACGGTACTCGAAAACGGTTTTGCATGCCTTTTAGAAGCTAGCTGTTGGGACCTGAGATTGGGTGAGCAAAAGTGAGGCAAAGGGGCTCGCGTCCGGGAGACGCTAGGCGAACAAGGTAATTCGTTCAGCTTTTCACTGCCATAGAATACAATAACATCACTGCTCGTTCGTCGGATTTGGTCTCATGTCGTGTAAAGGGCTGATACGTGTGCGTGGAAACGGCCTGGGTAGGTAGCAGGACTTCGCGTGAAGGCACAGAGCAAGGCGGATAATGCTAAAACACTAGTTACCTGTATTTACCTGTTTTTCTTTCTTGATGCATTGGGTCGACAAGGACCAAGTCTCTAGCAACGCTGAGTCCACCTCCTTGGCTTCCCGACTGGGAGTTGTAAGACCGAGATCCAAAACGCCTTTCTATGTCGACGACATGGACCAACGGCCGTGATTTCAGGAGAGCACTAACTGGGATCCATCATCCTACCTCTAGAACCAACTGGCAAGTATAACGTACATATGTAATGACCGAGTTGTGCGCCAACTTATAAATTGCCATTGTTGCCGCCACTTTGGTCACAAAGAATGTCCAACAAACGCACCCCTGACAAAGGGAGTATTTGTCCCAGCCCTATTTGGGTGTTGGTCACATGTCTCAATACTGTTCTCTTCAAAATCATATAATACGACATGTGCTCCCCTTCCTCTCCCAGCCCAGTCAAATGGGACTCGTAGATTGGGAGCATCAAGCAAATCAAGACACCAATCTCACAAACCGACAAAGCTCATGAACCAGCAAACATGTCATCCTGCCAGTGACACAATGTCAGGCGGAAACACAAGCACACGTAGAAATAGCAACGAGCCTGATCCCAAGCCACCGACCCTTCGCCGAGGTGCTGTATCAGTCCAGTCTCTGGCACACTACAGGAGGCTGGAGCCTCATACAAACGACAAGGACAGGCTTCTGCAGTATGTAGAGATCGAAAAGATCACTTGATAGCTGACGACTTCATGTTGCCAGTATTCCTCGGTGACTTGGCTCGGTGACTTGGAACTGTAGAACTGTAGGAGACCAATGTGATTCACTCCAACCAGCAGGGAGTGGGAGAGGAAGAACAAAGGTTTTCGGTGGTAGAAGAAGTAAATCATTACACGATGCCGCAGGAGTACGGTAGTATAAGACCGAGATAATAGATCTATTTATTAGAGCTGGGTATTGGATATTCTCAATGCTCGCCTGCAACGACCGTGACGACCAAGACACATCAGCCAGAACCCCCCGCCTCCCGCCCCCTTTTCTTTAGCTCCTATCTCCCATATCACACCGCGATCCCACGGGCATTGCCACAACCCACAACAGAGCCCAGTAACACTCCCAGAACGCCCAGCATACCTTACTCACCGACCAGTCCAACCTGAACCCACCAGAAAGAACAAAGATGGACTCCTCGCCGTATTTTGTCGTACACACCTCTTGTCGTACACAACCACCGTCACCCAAACCAACCAACCAAAGGGAAATATCAATCCCACCCCCCAGCCCCAACCACCCCCCTGCGAGCATGACCCATCAAAATGACCTCCAACCCCTCCATCCGCCCCCTCAACGCCCCATTCTCCGCCTCCAGCCGCTGGTTCCACCTTTCCAATTGGAGAATATACTCGGTCGCCTTGCTCAGGATAGTCGCCTTGTTCAGCCTCAGCCCGCACGAGCCCATCGTCTCGAGCAACCTGCTGTCCGCCCCACACTCCTCCTCGTCGTCCTCGTCATCGTCGTTCTGTCCGGCTCCCTCCACGGCAGCAGCAGCATTCTTGGCGCGCTGCTGCGCCAGCTGCCGGAGCGAGGGCACGGCGTCGCGCAGCTGGGTGATCTTGTCGTTGAGGTTGGTGCGGTAGCGCTTTTCGATCATGTTGTGTGCTGACTTTGGGGTTTTCTTTGGGCCGGGGACTGGGGGGCGGTGCTTGGGTCTGGATGTGGATGGGCTGGGGGTAGTGGTAGTAGTGGTCGAGGGTGATAGTGCTGTCGACTTGGAGGCGGGCTGCTTCTCCTCCGATGGGCCGGTTCTGGATTTGCGTTTCAGGGAGCGGGAAGGGTACCGCTTGGCGGCAGCGTCGGTTGTGGTGGGTGGAGTGGGATGGGTGGCTGTCACTGGGATCGGGTGCTGTTGGTGTTGTTGGGCGGGCGTAATGGCTGACGTGACCTGGGGTGGTTGGGGGGAAGGGTTGGTTGGCGCTGAGACGGCAAGGTCGATGGGGTCGATCGCTGGGCTCATGGTGGTGCCCGATGGAGAGCAGGGGGCAAATGCCTGGCAGCCAAAGAGAAGATCGGGCTCCGGGGACAGCCCTGCTCCGTCCCAGGCGGCCCAGGGGTCTGTCGTCGGGAAGCATAAGGAAGTGGCTGAGAGCGCGGGTGACAAGGCCGAGAGGGGGGATGCCGCCGCATCAGATGGGAAATCCGCGCTGAAATCTTCTGTATCGAAGATGGACATTGGAGAGAAATCGGAATATGTTTCCTGGTATCAGGTCAGGCAAGGAAACCGGGAAAGAGACAGTGGGGACTAACCAGTTCTGAAGTGTCAAAGGATGCCGTGGAGGGATTGAATGATATGAATGCCGAGTCAAGGGTTGGGGCAGACATGATTGGCAGTTCGTTGGGA
Organism: Parathielavia hyrcaniae; assembly: GCA_033575675.1. Classification (NCBI taxonomy): domain Eukaryota; kingdom Fungi; phylum Ascomycota; class Sordariomycetes; order Sordariales; family Chaetomiaceae; genus Parathielavia; species Parathielavia hyrcaniae. The sequence goes on from MU863630.1 coordinate 432,115, forward strand.
ATTGTCACTGGTTTCCGTGTGACTGAGGGATGGTGGCAATGCTAGGGTATCTTTCGGGTTGGAGCGTCGGAATGGTGGTGGGATACTCGTGTTTGCTTGTTCAGCCCTGAAGCTCGTGATGATTTGGTGGAAGGGAGGGGACTTTGAGCTCTATTAATAATGTGAGAACAGAGAAATACTTTTTGGGTGTCACTGTCACTTGGTCGTCGGAGACTTTCGGTAGTCATCTCGAGATCGATCATGGTCTCGGCGGCGTCACAAACAGCGGATTGGAGTCTGCGACTCTGCATTAGCGCTGCGAACAGACGTTTTGTCAATAAGGTACGCGGTCGTACGAGAATCGCCTGGGTCGACTTCTGAGTGAGCGCCTGCAGGGGACATCGGAGCTGCCCGGCGGGCGACCACGTGGAACCCATACCTCGGGGCGGATGAGTAAACGGCCAAGCAGGTCCAGGCGAGTGCTGTCCATATTATTTCGGGCCGTCTTTTCGAGGTGCAGTACGGATAATGCCAATCGAGAATCCATTAAAGTCAACCGCAAGCAGCTGGAGCATCGCATGGAAGGGCGCGCGCCTTGGAATTTTCGCTCATTCTAACGTTCCGTATACGGGGCTCGGCAAGAAAGCCAAGAAACAGACGATGCCAAAGTCTTTCACTCTTTCAGGTTCATCAAAAAAGGCCCATCAAGAATCGGCTGATCTCGGAATTTTGCGAGACCCGGACAGCTCGCCCCACAAAACGGAAGACCGGAGTCCCCGTTCCGATGGGGTTAGTTAGCCGACAAGTCTCGCCGCTGGCTATTCAGGCGAGGAAGTACTTATCTTTCATCGCAGAAGATTATCGCGAACAGCACACCAAGGGAAACGCCTCGTTCAAACCCTCCAAACTAGCCGTCTAGCCCAGCGATTGATTCCCGTCGCAACGAACGATTTTCATCAAGTTTTGACTCCCTTGACGGATTGGCCCGTAGGGATACCGTGGTTCATTGCTTCATCCGTCCGGCTCCGGGGAGAAACCAACGTCGGGACCACCCGATCGGAAGCCATCAACAAATCTTTCTAACTCACCCCACGCATTAACGAACAGTTACGAACTCCAACCCCAACCCTTCAAGCGACCAACGTCTCTGCCGCCATCGCAAACACCCCGTCCCCATCAACCCCCTCATTCTCCTCCCCCGCAGACGACAAATATAATGCATTGGCATCGTTTCGTAGATCAACCGGACGCTCGGGGTTCTTAAACATGACGGCGGCCGATGCGCCGATGCCAAACGAGACGCTGGAGCCGACTGACTCAATGGTTCGCACGCGGCACCAGGCTGACAGCCAGCGTCATGGTCTCGATGTCGCCGAAGAACGCGCCCACGATACAGTAATTCCGGGGCATAGTATCCAAGCGTGCCGATCATCAAGACCTTTTTGACGCCTATCTTGTTGGCCACTATCCCGAATACGGTGCAGCCAAGCACCACGGTGCTGTCAGGTCAGTCAGGGCGTCTTGTCCTAGGCTGTCATGGGAGGGAAAAGGTGACTTCCATGGAAGGTACCTACCCTAGCCTACCCAAAAGCCAGGGCATTCAACCCGTTTACCAAGTTCGGCTCTTGCTAAGCCGCCCGCACCCGTATTGTTCATGGCGTTCCAGATGCCCGGCTGCGTGAATCCCGGCGTGGGGGGTGTTACCCACGGATCGGAACGCCATGGCAGGGATGAGTTTGCGCCGTCGACGGTACCAAGAGGCGCACAAGCACGGAGAGTACGATGACTCGGAGCGAGCCCGAGTTGCGCAGTCGACATGAAGTGAGCCAGTGCAACTCGCTGCGGAGTTGTTGATAATTACGCCCGATCCTTCAACCCGCCCTCGGACCTACATGTGTGTTCCGAGTTTGGAGCAACCTGTGGACGAAGCAGGACTCAGTCTCAGGGCAAGACCAAAGTAGGGCTCGAGTAACGTCGCTGTGACATATCTTATATTGTCCGCTAGTTACCCCCTTTTCGTGACAATTACTTACGAACTAGGCTCATGCAAGTCACCCAACGCTTTAGTTTGGTTCAAGAGACCTCGAAGGTGCTCATCTCTATTTCTGTTCATTAGTATCATGACCATTTAGCCCTGGACATGCGCCCGTCCATATGCCTGACCGTTCGGTTGCCTAATATGTTCGGATAAAAGGAAAGAAGGTCTTGGAAGGAGAGAAGCCACTTGTCACCTACCTCCCGGCATAGTATCCAGTCTATAGTCAAGGGCTTCGATAGGTATGCCGTTCCATGTGAGATACATGGAACTTTCAACCATTGTGACCATGCTTCGTTCCAGCGCGCCTGAAGGGAGCCATCGCAATCCAGGAGGGAGCGTCTCCGACCTGGATTGGGTCAAAACCGCGGAACTCACGTCGTCACGCAATGAGAGCCGTCCAACGGGCACTCAGTGTCTCCTTGCCTTGATCTCAGCGACGTCCACCCGATGGTTCCAGCCTGGACCGGCTCCGCCGTATATCCAGAAGCGTCAGGGATTTGAAATGCCGACAGCAGCATGCCAAGTCCGGTCGCTATATAAGGTAGGTATGACCAGAAGGATTACACCGGGTACCCATCCTCTCCACATTCCCGGGGACTATAAGGCCCATTCTGTTGCTGTACCTCCTCTGTCGTCAATCTCAGCTGCCGATCCCTCCTATTCAGTCACCACGGCTCATACATCTGTCGGTTCAGCTTGGACTATTGATCATCAAGCCCCTGAGTCTTTACTCGATCGACCCTATCTCAGGCCTGACCAACCATTGCTGCGGCCCAACAGCAGACATGCTGTGGACACTGTTACTCGGGCTGGTCGCGGCCCTGCTAAGGACGGGCAAGTACTGCGTCGATTGATCTCCTCTAAAGCCTGAGAGAGCGGAAATGCTGACGCAACAGCCTCGCAGCCGCCGCTCAAACCGCAAACGCCATCCACCGGGACCCGGAAATCGGGCTGGTCTTCACGTCCAACTTCGCGCTGTACAAGTCCGACGGGCGCGGCATCACCTACCGCATCGCCGTCCCCGACACGGCCCAGCAATACACGGCGTACGACGCCATCATCCAGATGGTGGTTCCCAACGACGTCGGCTGGGCCGGTCTTTCCTGGGGCGGCTCCATGCCCCGGAGCCCCCTGCTCGTAGCATGGCGCGGCTCCAGCAACAACGTCGTCCTGTCGTCCCGCATGGCCAGGTGAGTGAGCCACCACGGTTCCAACCACACACCCCTCCAATCCCCTCTACTCTTCCCTCTGCCCCCAACAGAAACACTCATTGACCAACCCTTTCTTATTCCTCTTCCCCAGCGGGCACATCCAACCAACCGAGTACCCCGGCGCGCACTACACGCTCTTCCAGACGGGCACCAGGTCCAACGCGACGCACTGGCAGTTCACGGCGCTCTGCAGGGGGTGCACGGCGTGGCAGGCGCCCGGGTCGGCGTCGGCGCGGTACCTGAACCGGCGCGGCGGCAACCGGCTCGCCATGGCCTACTCGCCCACCAGGCCGGCCAGCGCCAATAGCCCCTCGTCGGCCATCGCCATCCACCAGGTCCACGCCTACTGGTCGCATGACTTTGCGCAGGCGGCTAATGCTGACTTTGAGGCGGTTGTGCAGAGGCTTATGTCGTCGTGAAGGCGGCTTGGTGGCGTCCCAGGGCTGGTGGTTTGGGAGAGTGGGAGGATGGGGGGATGGGGGGGTGGGAGGTGGTGTTTTGATGTCTGGCGGAAGTCAGATCGTGCAACGAAGGAGTCGCTCGTGAGAGGTAGTAACGCGTTGAGGGATGCCTGTGTCCATAGTTAGTCTTGAGTCAGCTGTACGTAAGTGCAGTAAAAGGCTACTCACCTGCAATGATCGTCATCCAGGTCTGGTTGTCATTGCCTGACTGCCATGGAGACGGGCCTGATGAGTGACAGTCGGTGCACACTGCTCGTCCGTTGCTGCAATCTCCTTGGATGTCCTCCTGTATCCAATTGTATACATTTGAGTTCCTGCCTCATCTGCAAAATTACAGTGTTGTGCGGGTGGAACAATACACAAGATGAAGAGAATTCCCATCCCCGTTCCGTTGTCATGACCTTCCTCCACGTCGCACCCATGGCGCGCAAGACCAATTCTACCTTGTTTGCTTCGCATCCATCTCGACCGGCGCCACGTTGGGATTGTTTTCAGGAATCGGGTTCGGATAGGTCATGCTCCCCGCCAGCTCAGCGTGCTCCGGCTCAGGATTCAGCTCAGTTGGCCCCGTCTTGGGATACTGTTGAACCCGCATCCCGCCCACCAGCTCAGCATGGTCGCGGTATGTATTGAGTTCCATCGGCCCGGTCTTATACTCTTGCACCGGCATTTCCGTTCGCGTCCGGTCGGTAGTTTCCGAGGTGTAAGAACCCTCTTGGTCGTCACGGTCGCTTCCTGGAATCGGAACCGAGTCCGTATTCCTTCGGCGTCGGATGAGCAGCCATGCAACAGCAGCAATTATGGCTATTCCGGCAATGCCGCCAACGACTCCTCCGGCGATGGCGCCCACCGGAATCGACTGGGATGCCGGTGTATCGTCTGATGGGTCGGCAGTCGTCGATGGATCGGCGGTTTGTGACGGGAAGGGAGACGTGTCTTCTCAATCAAGGGTCAGGACTTCGGACTTCGGACTTCGGACTTCGGACTTCGGGTATTGAAAATAGGGGCTTGGGGTTGATCAGCCATCCGTTGTGAGCGGGAAGCACATACCTGTCGACTCAGCCGAAAAGAGCTCTCGCACGGTATCCGATGACCACTGGACCGCGTCAAAAGAACTTCATTCGTTAGCAGACACAACCGCAAGGGAACAACGGCCACGACTCACCCATTGCTGTACCATGCCTCGATGTCGGCTGCTCTCACATACGCCGCAGCGTTGGGGTCGTATGAATCCTTCCACTTCAACTCGGTAATGTCAAAGAGGAGCAACCCCTGCGGAGCCGGATCTTGTTCGTTGAAGCCTTTGCTTTTGCTGTCGCCAATGCTGGTGCCACCAATGCTCAGGACCTGTCGCTTGCCGACGGGCACGCAGGCAAGCGACCTGCGCAGGCCAGCCGGCGAGGTCGGGACCTTGGTCCACACAAATCCCGGCAGGCTAAGGACGTAGGCGTCGTCGTACACAAACCTGTCGCGTGCGTTTGATCCTCCAAATAAGAAGCTTGAGAGTCGTCAGCCGTCGGCAGGATCTCCAGAGGACGATGGTGGGCAGGCAGTGCAGCACTCACATCTCGTAGCCGCTATCCGGATTTTGGAAGCCTGCAGTACAGAACGCAATGCGCGGGGACGGAGGGATGGTGCCTGTTGCGACCTGCCAGTATTGCCGTTTTGTCTGTGGGTCGAACAAGGTCAAGTTGTGAAAGTCGAAGTGTCGGGCAGTGTCCTCATCTAGCACCTTGCCATTATTCACAGGGTGAGCCGTCCCGCCCAGAACGACAACCAAGCCGTTGGGTCCGAAGGGGACGTATTCAGCCGTGCCACCAAGGAGCGAGTCAAAGGGGCTGAAAGCCGTGGTTCCGTTCTGCCAGATCTTCGTCTTCATATTGAACGCGACCATGCCCGGTATGATCTGGTTCGATGCTCGGTAGAGTCCGGTCCAGCCCGATGCGATCCCCCCGATGGCGAAACCGGTGTCCTTGGTGCTCACAAAGACGCTTCTCTCGGATTGGTGAAGGTCGTTGAAGAATTTCGTATTGGCCGCGGGCTCGACGGTCCAAGTGCCGGCGCCATTCCCATCCGGGGTGAACTTCCAGAGCGTGTTCTCCGTCATGTTCCTCCCCCGGATCCATGTGCCGCCCCAGAGGTAGAAGTGGCCGGCCTCGCGGTCTGTCCAGATGACCTGGTTCATTTTTGAGTACCATGGTCTCTCTATGGTTCGCATGACAACATCTGAGGTGGTCCACGACTTGGAAAGGTCGATGGAAATTGTCGAGTTGACTAGACAACGCCTGTTAGTAATGAGTTGTGCCAACTGCTCGGCGTACCTGGCGTTGCGAGGATTGGTGTCTGACCCGAATTTGATTGATAGTTCTGCTGCCCGGGCGGTTTCCCGTCCACGAGTTGTGAGATTTCCCCTCCATCAAAGTAAACGTAGTTGCCGATGACGGTGGCTATTCCAATGGTCAGTGGGTCGCTCCATCCATGCCAATTTTCGGGTATTTTTGCAGTGGCAGTGTGGTTCTCTCGGTGTCGAAACACGAACCTGAAACTTGGCCTCTTCGGTAGAAATTCTCGCGCGATGGTGCATCGGACAGCTGCTGGGCAGCGCACCCCAAACACGAAAGGGCGAGCAAGCTCGACGACGAGAACTGAAAACGCATCCCGCTCTTGATCTAGAGAGTCGAGTCGGGACGACGGGAGTAATATCGCGACGAAATCCGATCAGAAAGCCGTCCGACCTGTGCTCTCCGCGTGTCAGAGAGGAGCTAAAGTATGGGAAAACAGGAGCGTGGAGGACGTGGTGAATGACAGAATTGAGAAAACACTGCAAACGCGCAAGGTCCGACGGAACGCGTGAGCCTTCGACATGTCTCCTTTACCGCAGTTAATAAGGCGGCAACTAACCTAAGGTAAGGGTACAGGGCCCGGTTCCGCGCCTCTCGGCTGCCACCGATCCGCAGCGGACCCCGGCCCTTGGCTGCTGCAAGCGCATTCCTTCGATCGCTTGATGAGGTAGCATCTGAACTATGTCCAGGCCGATCGACAGTGGCTGAGTTGTTGAAAGGTACAAGATCAAGGCAACCGCTTAGAAAATTTGGACTTGTCGAAGCTGCCTGCACCACTGTACGTGATCCATTTCGTGCAGAGAGCGGGCTTCGTCTGCCCGTTTGAATGGGTTGAAAAACCTACTTGATTTTTGTTCGAGTTAGGTCGTGGCCAACCTCGAAATTCCCATCTTGCGTTGTTGCGAGGTCAAGACGGGAAGGTGAATCTTGGTTGGCCAGCTCGGAAACTGAAGACCGAGGTATGTCATGAGTGGAGAACCTCGCAGGCAGCAGCAGAGTCCGAGGCCCCTGCACTTCACGGGAGTCGGGATATCGGCAGGCCCCACCCATAGGGCTGGAACTGGACGAGAAGCGACGGGACGGGGGGGGGGGGGCAACAAGCGACGCGGCGCGACAGAGACAACATCAGACCTTCCCGGGCGTCGCACGATCGATCTTTTCCTGCATATTTTCTCAGTGGAGAGAGGAAAGAAAGACACCAATGGCGATCACAATGCCATGCATCTGCTGCGTAAGCTGCGCGAAAGAAACACAACCCCGGACTCTCGTACTGCTATAATAAATTCTCTTAAGGTGTTTTATCACCTAATGATCCATATCACCTTATGATCCACAGCCCACCAAACCTCTACCAGACTGACTGTCAACACCTAGAAGAAAATCCAATTAAAATAGAACTATCTAGTAAGCTACATGAATCGAATTCTGAATCGAAGCTCTATCAGATTCCTGAATTTCAGGACAGTTCTTTCGATTGTGCCCGGGCAATCTGCAGATGCCGCAGAGCCGCTGTGTGCCAGACCCACCCCTTGGTTTCCTTTGCGCCCTCGCTTCCGCAAGCTGGAGCCCTTCTTCGGCTGTCAAAATGCCTCCCTGCGCAACATACGACCGCCTGGCCTGTTTCTTTTTCTTTTGTCTTGCAATTTCTTCCCTGAGGCGGCTATTTTCCTCCGCGAGGAGGGCAGCGCTACGCATCGCTAGTCGGGCGCTCTTAGCTATGCAACGGAACGCTTCGTCGGTTGGGCTGGTCCCATTCTGCGGTAAGTCTACTCCATCTGTTCGATGCTTCTGGAAGGCTTGAACCTGGGCTTCGACATCGAGGACGTTATGAGGCGTCTGGAACGGTAGCTGTCCTTCTGAAGTTGCTAGTTGCGGCTGAAGCTTAGGACTAGGCGTACGAGGTTTAAGCCGCGAAAGCACCTGTTGTGGATCGAATGGGACGATTCCAACGGCCCGGAAGGCAGATTTGATCGTTTTCTCGTTGATAGCGTGAATCCTGGCTTGGAGGTAGAGCTCGAGGAAGTCTACCTTGTCAATGTGATGAACCTCGAGCTGAGCCTTCTCGAATACAAGCCGGCCATACGTCGTTTTGAGTGCCGAAAAGCATCCCACATCAAGGGCTTGGGTGAGATGCGTTGAATGTGGCGGCGGGCAAAGCCAGACGATCTGATTATTGCGGCAGAAGTCGTCGAACTCAGGTGTCAGATGGCTCCCATGACCATCAAGGAGAAGCAGACGGTATATGCCAGTCGTACGGTGCCGCGTATGTCTCTCGAAGACTTCGGCAAGCCACTTGTAGCCGAGATCATCATTGGTCCAGCCGTTTTCACTCAGCCCGATTGTCCAGTCGGATGGGATCCCTGTACGGTACCAGGATGACTGATGGACCTTGCCTTCGAAGATGATAGTTGGCGGTAGGGCCCAACCTGTAGCGTTGATTCCCTCGATGACGGTGACGAAGTTCCGATTGCCTGGTTGTCTGGCCTTACTTAGGCCGGCCTTTCCTTTTTGCTTGTGTGACTACCTTTGTAGTAGCAATGACGCCCATCTGGAAGCCAGTCTCGTCGAAGTTGTAGATGTCTTCTGCCACGATACCGAACTGCTGAATCGTAGCATTAACCCGGTCAAACCAGGCCTTGAGCAGGTCAG
>MU863630.1:453219-470318 GCA_033575675.1 Parathielavia hyrcaniae
TGCGTTGATGCGTTCGATGCGTTGATGCGTTCGATGCGTTGATGCGTTCGATGTGGTGGTGCGTTCGATATGTTGATTGAATGACATTGCGAAAGAAAAAGGAGGGCGACCGCCTGGGTTAGGGTTTCGTGTGGGTGGGGTCACGTGGTACAGTCCGGCGGGGGCGGGGCCTACAGTCCCAAAAGCATGTCTCATAGTTAATGGGACGGCATTCATCCCTGGTGTCAAGAACGCCACCTAGGTACACCCTCAACCCCCGTCGCCCTTCCCACTCCCCAAGATCCTGCCCTTTACGGGCCACCGGCCACAGACCAACCCATCAACTGGTAGGATACCAGTCGCAGGGGTTACGCTCAAGTCGAGCGCGTACCCCACGCGACTGGAAATCGCTATCCTCCTGGATATTCCTCCAGGCCCATTGCGCCTGGCAGCGGTAGGACCCGAAATGAAATTCCAGGATGTTGATGGACCAACCCAGAACCAAAGGCACCACTTCGTCAATGTCAAAGACGAAGCGGGCCGCAGGACCGCGAGGATCCATCCAAGTCGGGTTCCTGGGCGGATGGATCACTGAGGCCCAGATACGGCCTGTGTCTCGAATCGCACCCAGGAGCTCATTGGTGGTGACATTGGGTGGGAGGCCCGTGATCCACACCGAGCAGTTCTGGTCGGCCGGGATATTCGCCGGTCGGTTTCGTGCCATCCTGCAGTCGCCTCGATAGTTGGGCGAGACTCCGGCGGCAACTCGAGCGGCGATATCCATGGGAGTCGGATTCTCACGGCGAGCCCTGCTGTATGGGTTCAGCATGGCGCTCGGGAAAAACGGAGCGGCGCGCCGTTCCACTCGCTCGACGGCGCCTTGGTCTTGGTTCGTCTGCGACTGCGGCGCGGGGGTGGGAGAAGCCGGGGAGGTGGATTGCTGAGGGCGGTTCAAAGGGCCAACGTTTCCACGAAACGGAAGGATGGCACACTGCATGGCTCGAGAATTGCCCGCATTGTTCGAACCGGCGAGTCGCTGTGCTTGTCCCGCGGGGTTATTGTACGCCTGTTGCGCGTGTCCAGAACGGCGATGATCTTGAAAGGCTTGGTGTTGCGAGTTGTTGTTGGCATCGATGCGGGCCGAGTTCTGCATCATGGTCAGCGTTTTGAAGCAAGCCCAGGGACACAAGAGTTGGGTCGGACACATACCCCAATGGACAAAGCATTATGGCCACCCTGATATGCACCGATTTCGTATCCCACTTGACTGTTGTTCGGATAGAATCCGTGCGACGGGCCCGGGAAAGCGATGTTAGGAAACCTCGACACTCCGTGTTGCGGAATACCGTGCTCGGAGCTCAGGGCGGCGAGGGCGAAGGTTGACGACATCGTTGGGGTGTGCTCGGTGCGGTGCGGCACAGCGAAGGCGTTGCCGTCCTCGACTCACTCGGTGTTTTGCTGCGACCGATGTACCTCATCGCGGATCGTGGACCGCTGGTGTATCGCAAACCCATCCCGTGCAAACCTGGTGCGGCGAGGGTGTGGAAAGTCACCCTCTTCGCGACGAGGAAAGTTGGTCTGACGAGGAATCTCCATGGTTGTCAGGTTTCTCTCGGTGGGCTAGCTGGGAGCTAGGAGTTAGCGACAATCATCGGAAAATATCCTCGGGCCAGCCAGCATACTTCTTCAGATGTAATTGATCTGGTTTTGTGAGAATAGTTGGTGGGAGGATGACTTGAAATGTTAGAGTCGCGCTTAGAGCAAAGAAGATCTTGCGCTCAGCTCTTCGAGGACTTTCAATGCTGGATGGAAACTGGTTGCTTGAAGTTTGAGTGAATCGGAGGAAGATTCGTGAATGATAGAAGAGTGAGAGAGTTGGAAGAGGGGAACAAGTGTGGGCTGACGAAAATTTCTTGCAAAGTATAGTCTTGTGGGCAGTCAACACCAGATGAAAGTGAGCTCGAGAGGGCATTCCAATATTCACAGTCAATGGCAGGTTCTGTCAGCTGCCAGCCCATTGTTCTTGACACTGTGTGCCTGTTCACTATTGTCACAAAACAGAATGGCCCAGTGTCTTGGTGAAAAAGATCGATGTCTCGAAAATTCAAGAACGAGCTGGTTTCTGTCAAAGGCTGCTCTACCAAGAAGTTGTTGAGTCAGGCATTTGTCTATTGTTGTTCGCGAGGAAGAGAGAGACTAGTCGACTCGACCGGATCATGACACTGAATTGTCTTTAAACCGCAGGCAAGTCCCACCAAGTAAAACTGTTGGTTCTATCGACGAGTGTTGTCACCTTGTTGTTGAGCGTAGTTTTCTTAGAGCGGCTGGAGGTCTGATAAATGAGGTAATTACCTTAGCCACCTCGAATTTTTCGACGAAGAGAGTTGTCACGAAGACTCAACCCTAGGTTGCCACGATACTTGCTCGACTTGTTCCATAGTGGTCCCCGCAGAGACCGCGACCAAAAACGGGGTTGCTGATGTTGGTCAAAAAGGGACAATGAAGCGGAATAACGATGATGACGGAGCTGGGATTATATACACATGGGTAGGCTTCATGTTGGCCTGTCTTTGGCAGGCTGGCAGACACTGACACCACAACACTCAGCACAATGACTCTTCAAGTTCATTGAGTCAAAAGCATTGTGGGCTTGCGGGCCACCGACCGCACAAACATGAGGCTGACCGCCGACGTATATCAATTATGTTTGGATCAAGAACAGCCACTTGGGCAATGCGAATAATCAATGAGATGCGAGGTCAACGAGGCAAACAGTACAACCGGCCCATCATGTGCGATTCGGGATGATGGTTCCGACGACAATATATCTAGCAAACGATGACTGTGAAGAGTGAAAATGACTCGGAGTTCAGACACTGTCAATCCGGTCCTTCCTTGAAGCTTCCTGCGAAACCCAGGGAAGGCACGCCGCCCGGCGAGGCCGATTGCTTCTCTGAGTTTGCATGCCTACTTTGGTTGACATGACCAGCGTCATCGTCAAACCACCAACTCTCACACTCTGACTGGCTGCCTATGGTGGAAGTAAGGTATCGATTCTATCAAGCCATGGAAGTTGTCTGTCGTTGTTTGGACCCCTGACTGGACCCCTGACTCAGTCAACAAACGGGCGCCAAGGCGATCGGCGGGTGTCGATCGTGGATTCCCGACCGCCAACTTTCGTTGAACAGGCAACGGGCAGTCACACCGGACACATTTATGTAAGCACGCGGTGAACACGTTCAAGATGGAAAGAGCAGTAGCTTCCGTATAGTGGCTGATTTCAGTCGACCAAGGCCGACCTACGTAAGTACTCAGCAAGGCGGTTGGGTTGAGGTGAAGGTGCGGTGGCTACGGAGCATTTACAACTGCCGTCGATTCGAGGGCCCTTGTCAGACCCTGAAAACATGCTTGGCAACCGATGTTCGCCGACCGACGGATTGGCAACCCGAATTGGATTTCTGGGCGGTGGGATGACGCTCTCGGCGCCAAGGGCTGAGCTGGACCTCCTTCCAGAGATTTGATACTTGTGTGCTCTTGGCATCGCTGTGGTAGGCCGGCTGCTCATTCGCCAAGAAACCCCCAAGTAAACCAAGACCGCAGCTCACATCACGGGAGACCGCAGGCCAGTTGGCGGAGGATCTGGACTCTTTCCCAGGCTGGAAATCCTTAGGGTTTCGTTTGCTGCTGAATTTGGGGCGCGCTTGCTTTGCGTTTTCGAGAGCATTGGGAGGTCCGTCTCTGGAGAAGGAAATGGAAGGTAAGAGACACCATGAGTAACAAAATTGATTAACGTTAACATAGACGATGTAAATGATCATTGAACACCGCAGGTGGGAGAGCCAGATAGTCATCCCCGATGACAACGCAGCGGTAACACGGACCCATCTCCCTCGGTAACGCGTGATATTCAGTAGAACCTGACGCTCCCCTCATGTTCCTTCCATTTCACCGTCCTCCGAGATTATGTGATATCATCCTCCTGACGCCCCAATGAAAACCCGATGATGGTCGATTGTTAGCCCAAAGGGGCGCGTTTCATGAATAGAATCGGTCGTCGTCGTCGGTCCTTAGAAGCAGCAATCCAGGCACTCGAGACAGCACTCGCAGGTCTCGCCGCAGAGCCAGCAGCAACACATGGCAGCGACGCTAGAACGCAGACACACGGAGTCAGCTGGGAGACGGGGGAAGAAACTGGAAAACCTCCAGGCGCTTACCAAGTGTACAGGCAGCCGTGGCTCTTCTCCTCCTTGGGCGGCGGTGCCTGCTGGTACTGCATCGGCTGGGGCTGGGGTGCGTAGCCCTGGGGGTAGGGCTGCGGAGGGCCTTGCGGGTAACCGTAGGGCTGGGGAGGGGGGTAACCGCTACCATCATGAGAAACAGGGCCGTCAGTGAATAAGAAAAAAAATCCGGTGCTAATTATGGTCGCGGGATCGAGGTGACTTACCCATCGCCAGGATAACCTTGCTGGGGATACTGCGACATGGTGTGCGGTCGACTGTCGGTTTTTCGGTGATGGTTGTTTTGTTGATTTTTGCAGCAGAAGGAGGAAGAAGAGGGAGAAACCCAAGGATGGATTCGATCTTCAGCTTGTCACTGTTGGTATCCGCTTGCAACGGTGGGCTTTTGTATACACGCAGCGAGCGGCCGCTCTGACAAGGGTTGCCGCATCCAATGGGCCCACACCGCGAAATTCGATCCTTGGCCCCGCCTGCTCGGTGCCGCTCCCACCGATAGCCGGCCGGGCAGGTACGGAGATCTGGCCAGCTGGTGGGGCTGTCAATGGAATGCATTGGATGTTTTTTGGGAGGCCTCGGCCACGCCTGTCTTTTGCGCTCGAAGTTGTGAATCTAAAAAAACACCATGTTTCAGCCGGTCCCCGCTCAAAGAAAGCGTTGTGAGTCTGGCCCCGCTTGTTGGCATGTGAACCATGGCGTTTCGGCCTGGCCCGCTCATTGGTGCTCCACTCCGTTCCCGCTCAAGTGGGTCCTCGGCCGGCCATCCCATCGCCAACCCGGCGGCGTTGGTGGTGAATCTCGGACCGGGCGAAACGACGGCAGGTCCGAGGTCCACGCAACGCACGGAATCACCTCCTCCTGGTGTGGAGGCTGTTTGGTGGGTTTCAGACCTCCCTAGCTTTGTTCCACAGCCACTACTTAGTGGCTGCCCAAACCACTGCATCTGCAGTCCATCTTCTTCCTCCTGCATCATCTTCTTCACCATCATACATCACATTTTCTGCCTGCATCCCATCACACATTCTGAAGTGTCTTGAATAATTGCTTCCGACGAACGGGACGTCTACTCGCGCCTCATCAATAATACTAACTGATACTACCTGCTACTTAGTCATGGATGGACCAGGATACCCGAATTTACCGAATTTACCAGTTCCCTTGATATTGTCCCTTGGTTCGTTTGAAGGCGCCGCTCTAGAATATGGTCCGTTGTCTGTTACCTCTCTACCGATTCAACTCATGAGGGGAATAGTGGAAGCGAGGAGTCAACGCTTACATCAAGAAAAGTAAGGGTACCTACCTTAAGTACCCCAGCCAGATGAAGGAAGGTACCTCTTTACCATAGAGACCCTTTTGACACAACAATCCTTTCTCATTTTCTAATTTGGCAACCGGCAGAACAGCTTGAGAGACGCGAGCTCGATGTGCCAGGTCTCTACTAAGCTGCGGATTATCTGCTCAACTCCGAGTAAAAGGTCAGGTATTGACAGGACTATCATGATGTGAGCCTGGATGTCGGCTCGTCTTGCTTCCAGCTGCACACTGCAATATGCTTTTGGCTTCGGAATATTCCAGCCGCGGGGATCAAACGGAAAGCGGATTGGATGACAGCGTGATCATGATGGATATTAGTAGTGAGCATGCATCATCCCCGCGTTGGGCCAACGTTCTAGGTCACCTTTGTTGGATGGCAGCTTCGAGCAGAAGGGGGAAGTCAATCAACAAAGTTCAATCATGACCTTCGTGTTGTGATAGAAAGTGCTAGAATCAAAAACTATTATTACCTAATCACAGTGGACAAAACATGTGTCCTGACCGGCCGGCCTCACATCCCTCTAAGCCAGAGACTCGACTAGCACCCGGCTTACCTAGGTACCTAGGTATGTAAAGTAGCTTTGTCGTGTTTAGTCAGACACCTATTTTCATAGGTACCTTAGTTTGCCTAATTATTACCTCAAGTGCTTAGTAAAGTACCTGAGGGACACGCGGTTAAGGATGTGGCCAAGTGCCGAAAATAACAATCCCTTGTGACGACCACAGTGCCTTTTCCGAGAATACAGGTTCTGATCATGCCTGATTTTCTCATCCGGATCCAGACTGCTCCTGACCTTGTCGAGGCATAGCCCCTCTGTCCATATCCGGCCGACTATACGTCAACAGCCGGTATTCTGGCAAGTTTCGCAGAGGTCTCCATCCTTTGCCACCAGTGTCGTGCAGCCGTGCTTGGAGAAGTGGGCGCAGGGTTTGTCTGCCATGGATTGAATTGTCCTCGCGACAGAGCCTTGAGGATACTCGGTTCTGGTGTGGCTGGTAGGTGATAAGTCGGTGGATTTCTGCGAGAGTCTCCCAGGGTCGAGATCCTAAATGCTAGCTGATGGCTATCAGTGTTAGTAAAGTGATAATTCAGATGAAGTATGCCAGTGCACACATACCTCAGCTTCTGGCGGAAGCAATGCTGCGATGGTCCGCGGAACTCAGGGGTTAAAGGATTCAGGGGTTCAGGGGTCCAGGGGCTCAGGGGTTCAGTCTAGTTGCGCCAGGTCGATGGCTCGTCATGACGTTGGATGGTGGACTCCAATGTCTAAAATGCAAATGAACTGGAACTATTGATAAGGAACGTTGAGGTACGTGGAAGTTGCCGGACATGCAGGTGTATTCTCGCCAAAGAGTGCAAAGACCGATCAATGGACCATGGTGCCACCATGCTGGGCCCAATGTTTCCTCGGTCCACGGGACTGCATCCGGTGCATAATGATGGGGTCCCGAGTGCGGTTGTCCAACCAGGATAAAGACAACACATGTAGCCGGCGCCGCTAGAATCCGGCTGAGTCCGACTCCCATCCGTTGGATCTCCAGCGCAGCGTGCCATTCAACCCGTACAAGGTAATATCCATACACCATATTGCACATATCTCACGCTAGTCGCGGGATTGTTCGGAGCTAGACGTGCTCTTGGTCTTTTAGGAACCCATGCCGCATGTGGCATTGCAGGGCCAACGTTCTCGATCTTTCCAGTCACATCTCCAACCTCCAAAGCCCAATCCAAGGGACCAGAACGCGCGTAAGGCATGCACGAGATATGTGATGGAGAGAGCTATGTTACCGAGAATGCGTGAGCATTATGCCGGTCCAATTAGGTCGCCGGGGCGCTGGACGAGTTGCTGCATCAAGCGTGGGATTTTGGCCCTCTTGGGTCAGACTGGTGTAGGGCAACGTGGTGGGATAGGCCAGAGTCCGCTGCAACTCAACTTCTCTGCAGTTGACGAGCTAGTAATGCATGATTAGGTACCTGGTGCCTCTTCCCACCACGGTTCATGCAATCCTGGCCCCGAACTGAGCAATCATTCATGCCATGCAGTTTCTATGTCTTGGGTTAGGCGCACAAGCTCCATTGGCTACTTTGATGATGTGTGGTATCCAATAAGCTTGAGATTACCTCACCCCAAGGGCCGTACTGGCTCACTCAGGGTCGATGATACGGGGGTCAAGGACGCAGCCAACCAAATTTGATCCATTTCACCGGCAACATCACATGGAAGGTAGGCCGTCTGTTGTGTTACGTCCATGCATGCTATTACATGCCGTCGGGAACATGAAGGGAATAACTAAACAAAGTAACATTGCATGACTGCCCGTTTTGTAGGTTTGAGATTGACTGAACCCCTCGATCACTCCCCTCGCATATGTGCCGTCCCCCATCCCGGACCACCAGACTTCACAAACATTGAAGAGGAGGGAAGGTGTAAGTGAAACCGTTTTCAAAATCCTATCCAGCGAATCCTACTCTTCCGGAACACAACGCCTAACACCGATACCAAACGCACAAATTATTAGCCCCAGATCCAGTCATCTCCCAGTCGAGCCCCCGCACTCTATGCAAGGCAAGGTACTTAGGGTAGAAAAGGTGGCACTCACCAGACTCTGGCCTCTACCCCTAGGGCCCTATCTACCTATTTAGGTAGACCTGTTGCAGCAGCACCGCTTCCTCTTCCAGCCGCAGTCCTGCATGAAGTCGAACCCGCCGTAGCCGTCGCAGTGGTACTCGCACTGGCCCGAGTTGAGCCAGCCGCACTCGCCCGGGTGCTTGCACGTGGCGCGCTGCACAATCTCCTCGAGCGGGTTGCGTTCTGCCACGGCGGCGGCGGCGGCGGTGTCTCCCGTCTGGGGAGTGGGCGAGGCCGTGACGGCGGCGGCGATGGTGGTGAGGAGGAGGATGGCTGCGGCCTTCATGTTGAAAATAAAGGAGGAGGGGTTGTTTCTGAGGGGACGGGACTCGGAGTGTGTGGCTCAATGAGTTGAGTGGATTGAGAGGGAGTGGACCGGTGTTGGCTTCCAATTGGGATGTGACGGATGTGATGGATGCTCGTTGATGCTGGAGATGGGAACTTGACCGACGCGGGGAGAAAGGGAGGTTTTATACACCCGCGGAGACACGGAAGCCCTGGGTCAGAGACGTGTGACAGATGCTAAGCTGCTGTCTCTCCGTCTCTTGCCGACGCTGCGTTCAAGGAACCTAGGAACCTCAGCATAGGAACTTCTAATTAAAGATGCAAGCCCCTCTTGAACCATCTCCTCCGCCTCCGAGTCATTCCTAGCCGTTCATGTTTGTCTTTTTCTGCCGTTAACCCTCCGAGTCTTACGATCTTACGATGCTCAACGGCACAAAAGCGGATACAACGAACGTGTTTGATGAATGTCTTGACAACTTTTGATGCAAGATGTTTTGCCTGATAGTCGACTCTGTGCGATGGAGGAACTCAGTGGTAAATCTGTGCCTCAAACATGCTGGTACCTGTAGCGGGGGATATTGGGCCTACAAATTGCTTACGCCCAAGGCGGAACATCTCAAAATAATCACACCTCTGTTCACCCGCCTTCTGGGGTTGTACTGACGTTGATCTTCGTTGCATTGCAGAGAAACAGAGCTGTCGATTGGATACGTCTCAAATGTGACTTTAATAACGGTAATCATTGAAGTAACCGGGCACTCAGCCATCCAAGCAAGTTCACAGGAGCAAGCCGATCCGCCGGAAAGGCAGGTTGTAGGTAAGTACCTATTAATTGCAATGTGGATTGGCTTAGGGTAAGACGGCGCAACTGTGAACAGTTTCTTAGGTAATACCTCCAAAGCCACGAGCACAGGATAAAAAACCATCACTCGAATCGGCCCAGTGCAATGAGAGAGACGTTTACGACCAAGGGTCAGCACGCGTCACCAAGGTACCTACCTCGACGACCTTGAGAAGTGATGATATATGCCTTGATATCCTGCTTGATCCTTCCTCAATCGTCTCTTATCCCTTTTAACATAATCCAAGTCGAGTTTGTCCTCCTCCTTTACCGAAGCCCTCGAGCACATCAGCCAACCAATTCACCATGAAGCCATCCATTTCCCTCCTCGCCCTCCTCGCCACCTTTTCCGCCGGCGTCTATGGCCTAGAGCATCTCAACGACGGAGCCCCAGCCCTGATCGAGCGTGACGAAGCATTCAACGCCACCGCCGATGGAGTGGAGTTCAACTTGGACGACGTCCAAGACGACTTTGACCTGTCCACCTTGAAGAAGCGCAAGTCCTGCAGCAGGCACCGAAAACAGGGCGATGTCTGCAAAGGCCGGGTGCTTGCCAGGATGAACTCGCGCCACAACTGGTACGTGCAGTCAGCACCCATTGTACTTGTGCCGTGACAGCTCGCTGACAGGCTCCCGTCGGTGTGACTGGATATTTTAGCTACCAAAAGAAGAGCGGCCACTGTTGCGCCCGGGAGAAGAATGGAGATTACGGTGTCCAGGTTACGAGCGGTACGAAGACGGGCGAGGATTGTGGTTACTGCTTCTCGGGGAACTGCAGGGCAGAGTAAGGTAGGCGGGACGCTTGACGAGTGTTGGCCGTGGTTTGTTGGGAACATTGCACTCCCGTCTCGCATGTATGGCTCCGGCTCAGGAGAGTCGAGACAGGAGGTGAGCCGATGAGCCAGGTGAGCCCATGGGTGTGCGTGCGGGCTGGGGCTTCGGCCAAACCACTCGGAAACCACAAGCATCCCGTCCTCACCATTTCTTCACCCTCTCGAGAAACTCATCTGGTCGTTACAATACGAAAGCCCGGGCAGTCCCTCGTAAACGAAGGCTGAAGCTCTCAATCCTTCCTCACCAACGCACAGCGCACGTGTCGTCGTTGAAGTATCGTTTCAACTACCTTATTCCATAGGAAAACCGTACCAGTTGCCTGGCCGGGCGAAAAACATATCAGGTGCCACCCTGCAGTCCATACTAATCTAGAGGGACAACAATCCCGCCGTTCACCCCGGAACATAACGAGTATGATTGCTGGGGGGTTGCTGTGTCTGCGGTGATGCCACCGATGCCAGTCGGGAGCTCCCCCCCAGCGCGCCCTGAAAGGTATACAACAAGCAACTAGCCTGGCACAAGCCACCAACACCACCGTTATTACCTATAGACAAGAAACAGTTAGTGTCTTAATATCGTTTCGGTCCTGAGAGAGCTCACTTACACTTGGTAAATGCCTCCCTCACAAGCAGGTACGCTGTGATCGGGCTTGCCTGGCTTATCGGGAATTGGAAGCTCTGTTGCCCGACCGTCGTGACGCACCCGTCAACCCACTCGACGCGATAGTCGTAATTCACGCCGTAGTTATCCGTGCGGCGGAACCTGATCGGCGCGTCGCCCGGGCTGATTGTGAGCCCGCCTTTTCCGACGCCGCTAAACTCGACCGAGAAATAGTCCTGTCCGTTGGACTGGATGTCGGTATGGCCCGGGTAGTCGGCCTCGTTGAAGCAGTTGATGGGGCCTCGAGTCAGCGGCGTCAGGTTGGGTTTGGAAGACGGGGTGGTGGCGGTGGTGGTGGTCGTCGTGGTGGAGACGGCTGTGTTGACGGGGTCGAAGAAGTCGGGCGGGCTGCCGGTAGGTTGAGGCACGCAATAGTAGCCAGTGCACAGCTTGCCGCAGTTGGCAGTGCATGTCGGTTGTACCGGGCCCGCGTGCCTTGAAGAAGCATAAACAGTTCCATGGTCAGCGTGATGAATGAGACGTTGATTGAGATTCCGGGAGCCGGGGTCGGGGGAACATGTAAGGTAGGTAGGCAGGTACTGACCAGGTCAAGGCGCTCTCGCTGCCGCCACCGGGCGTCCAACTGTGCGTGTTTCCTGGCGAAGGCAAGCGCGATTCCTGATACCATTGTCCGCGAATGTCTCGGGTAACCGTATGATGTCCCGCTCACCAACTCTAAGCTTCTTGTTTGCAACTCTAGGCTAGGAGCATATACCATACCGGCCTCGACATCAAGTCCATTACCAACGCTCCATGCAAGATTCAGTTTCGCAAGAAACCCGTGTTTGCTAGTCGCAGCAACAACAAGCATATCCCTCATTTCGCGGCTGTGTTTCCACATGGTTGGAAAGCTCAGGTCTGGAAACATGATTACCTGGTCGTGGATATTGCCGGCAGAGTTGACCCAAACGCAGTCGAGGGTGTCTTGGACATAGCGGACGAGGTACTCTTTTTGCCGGATTTTTTTCTTGTCAGATCAAGGCCAGCAAGGCCGGACATTGGAATTGAAAGGGGGAAACTCACTGTATTTTGGAGTCAGGTCAGGGTTCTGATGACGACCCAATGCTGAGTGGTTGATGACACACTTTCCCTGCCTCTGATTTGCTTCAATATCCTTCGACAATTGACAATAACTTGACCAGTTCGACAGGCCACCCCGAGCCAGGCGCAAAACCCGTCATCCAATTCTGATCATTGATGGGCATAGTGACCAGGGTGGCCCTCGGGACAATGCCGGTCGTCTGGCCGACGACGAACTGAGCGACATTTTGGGCATGTATGAAAGCATCAAGTGAGAGCATGCCATTGAAAATGCTGTGCTCGACGGCGTATGTGGCCAGGCTTGCCCCTTGTAGCTCCGGCTTCATGTTAGATGCTGGTTAGTTTGTATTCACAGTAGCTGGTGGGATTTGATATCTCGGGCAATACTTACCATATAAGCTGGGTCCAATATTCCCTCCTCCGTGATGTAGACGTATTGGCCCTCGCCAAGCTTCCCGTCGTGATAATAATGATGCAACCCTTGTACGTACCATTTTTCGCCTCTGGGGGTTGAGATTAGAGAGCGGTGCCAGTTTCCCTCGTCGTCGACTGTCGGGTTGTCGATGGCCCTCCCTCGGAGTGTGGTCATGTTCCGGGCCGGAACGGAGGTCCGTGGCTCGACGTCTCGGCGGCTTTGAGGCGTGGCAACCGTGTTTTGCCAACGATTGCCGGATGCGATCTGGGAGCAGGCGTGCCAAGTCAGCATCGAGGGTGCCAAAAGGAAAGCGGGTTACTTGGGTAGGTTGGTACGGTAAGGTAAGGTGGTGAGGTAGGTAGCAGCAGAGAAGTTAACCCACCCCAGGCATATCATTAATGTTCAGGTAAAGCGACTTGGGTAAGAACCGGACAAATATGAGCATCGTTCCGAATGAATGGTGCTGATAACGATGGTGTATCAGTGGAGTATAGCTGAGTCTGGCCATGACGATGTCGAGATCAAGTTCACTAGCTCCGTCTACGGGGTAAAAGGCCGTGTCGAATACATCAGCACAACCGAGATCCAGCAAATCGAAGGCCCAATCATCAAACCAGGGAGCACGGGGGGATAGTGCTGGAGTTGCCGTCGCTGTCGCTGTCGCTGTCGCTGTCGTAGTCGCGGGCGCTGGGCTGACCGAATCTGCCTCTTTGCATCACCAGGGGCAGCCGCGGTTCCGCAGGCAGCGGTCGTTGTGTATGAAGGTACGGGGCAGCCAGTCTCGTAGGCCGTCTCGGTAATGGTGCGCGTTGTCGTTGTCACAGTGACGCCGCTGGATACGGAGAGACCGAACGATCTCGTATACCTCTCAACGGGGCCTCAAGTTTGTTGTCGTCGCAATTGGCTGGTTTGTCCGGGTACGTGAGGCCAGGACCAATTCTGCGAGCGACGTGGCGGTCAGCCAAAGGTATCTTTGTGAGAGAGAGCGAGTACCGTGACCTAGGGTAGGTAGACTAACATGATCTTCGGCCAAGCAGGACGGTTCGGAGGATGAATGAATTTCCAGCCTTCGATGTTGTGGAGTAGCGGCGGGGGCCCTCTAGTCTCCCAGTAGGTAACGGTTAGGACTTGACGTCAAAGCACTGGGGGGGAGGGGAGGTGGCTGGCATCGTACGGTCCCATGATGCCCTTGGGGAACGTGAACTTCCAGCCGAAGATCTTGGTGTCTATGCAAAAGATGAAGAACCAAAGTTCGTCGCATTTCACCCTGACGATGACAACGTCGTCGTCCTCCTTATCCGACGGACATCGTTTGTTGCTGCACGTGTTGCCCATTGGCTCTGTGATGGGCTCCACACGCGAAGGAGGCGGAAATACCCCACCGGTGTAGACTGGAACCGGTGAGCTACTGATAGCGGTGCTTGGACTGTACGTCCATTGGATGTCGCTGTTGGTGATGGTGCCTGAGGTCCACCCCCCGCACGTCGATGTCCATTTCTCAGCGGGGCCCTGGGTGATTTGAAGCCAAGGAGGCAGGTCAACTTGGCGGATGGTGACAGTGGTCGCCGAGTTAGACACGTAGGTCAGGGTGATGGGTATGGCGTCGGGCTTCATGCTAGTACATCTCGGGAAGACGGCCCCATCCGTGACGGAGCCGGTGATGTTGATGTTTGAGAATGAAATCACATCCGTCACGATATCCGCAGGGTACAGCGTCGTGGTTGTAATCGTCTGGCCAACTTGGAACGACGTCGTATAAGGAGGCAACTGAATCGTGGTGGTGGCTGGGAGTCCGCTCGGGGGTAGGACAAGCACACAGGGGCTCTCGCAAGCCGCGGTTGGGTTGCTATGCACTTCGGGGCCAATGTAGGCGACATTGATGTCCTTGTAGGGGTTGCCATCGTCGATGTCGACCTGAACGCAGACACCCTCGGGGCAGTAACCGCGGCTGCAGGCGAACTCGCAGAGGGGTCCGAAGATGCGCTCGTCGACGCGGGGGTCAGCCTCGCCGGTGACAGTGTCGCTCGGGCCTGGAGGCAAGTGCAGGGCCCCCGTCGACGTGCAGGTGCACGAGTGGATGGGGCAGAAGCCAAAGTTGCACAAGAAGCCGCAGAGGCCGCCGAGGCTGCCCTCGCCGACGCCCGACGTGCACGCGTCCGGGGTGAAGGGCGAGACGTTGGGGATGACGAGGTCGTGCTCGGCCGTATCGCAGTAGGCATTGGGGCAGCCGAAGCCGTAGTTACAGGCGAAGCTGCACAGACCCCAGTAGCTGGCCTACCAACCCGCGGCCGGGAAGCCCACGGTGCCGAAGCCCACGGTGCCGAAGCCGGGGGTGTCGGGGCCGGGGAGCGTGTTTCCGGGCCCCATCTTGGTGCAGAGGCACGCGCCGACGGGGCAGTAGCCGTACCTGCACGTGAAGGCGCAAAGCTCATCAAAGCCAGCGGCGGCCGTGCCCTCGATGCACACCCACTGCGTCGAGTTGACCGTCCTGCTGACGGTTCCCCCCGCGGTGCTGGCCACAAAGGCGTTCCAGTTGGTGTATCCGCTCGTGTCGTCACAGCTCGTCTCGATGGGCCGCTTGTCGACCGTCATGGACCCAACCGTGACCACGACGGCGCCCGTGTTCGCGCCAAAGTCGTTCCAAGAGATGATCTGGACGTATGATGAACCTGATCTGCTCCCATCGGTCAAACCACAAATCATCCCCTCTCCACAGCCAGTTTTTCTTGTAGCCAGGGAGATTGGTGTAGAACCAGGGGCTTGCCGGCATCACTGGTTTTGCCCGAGCATGGTTAGCAGTTGAACAGGATCGCCAACATGAGTCAAGGTGCCTGACTCAGACTGGACTCGGGGTAAACTCCAGGAGATGAATGGCTTACTGTATTGCAAGTCGGTGCCGCAATTCCTCTCGGCAGCCTCAAGAAACTCAATGTAGGACGCATCCACGTAAGTATTCCCGTTCGTTTTGCTTCAAGGTCAGGGTGCCCAGCTAAAGAGGCCGTGTGGAACGCATGGGGCAGCGTCGAGGGCAGCCTTGGCCCCGAGATACGACCAGTCGGGGATGAATGCGGCGTTGGTCTTTTGAATGATGTACTCCCAGTCTCTGGCCCTCCCCGGGCCTTCGAACGTGGACACGACGGGTCGTCCCTGGCCATCCCTGTAGTAAGAGTCGTAGCCGGAATACAGCAGCGTCATGAAAACAACGATGTGTGAACGTATGGCAGCTTGTGTAAGGTAAGGTACGATGGTAAGGTAATAAATAAGGTATGGAGCGCCACGCAGCATGTTAGAAGAGGAGAGGGAAACCCCGAAGACGGCTCGGCTTGTAGGCACCTACCTTATTTAACGTGTTCAATGCGTGAGAGTTGAGTGAACGCGGAGGTCGTCGGCACCGGAGCGGTCGCGGCTCATCGGCGTGACGCCTTGAACCCCCATCCGACGTCGAACATGTTCATGTGCAGTACGAGCACTGCTCAGGGGCCCGTGGGCAGGTCTTCTTAGCGCCAACAGGCCGCCCCGTGGAGTCTCCTTTGACATTGAGCCCATGCCGGCCAGTTCGCTCCAGCAGCATCCCAAGCTCTCAGGCGCCGCAGACTGGACCGAACGAGATCCTTTGCGCGTTCTGCCCTCATGTCCCACCACTCCATGCGAGTCTACATGTACCCGTTTTCTGTACGCAGTAAGTTTTTTGCCTGTTGACTGTGGTTCCAAATCCATCGAAGATCGTACCTGAGTTGGCTTCTTCCAGGCACCGGGAGGGAGGGCAAGGAATATGATCCCGAGGGGATTGCAGAGCCGTAGCACTAACCCACCCGGGCAGCCGAGCCCGAAGGCCAACCATGCCGACTATTGCTTCTTGGCGTGAGCACAAGTCCCCTGCGCCGCTGAACCCAACAACACTGGGCAGAGCCATACCCAAATCTGCCGTCGTTGTCTTTTAGGGATCTCGTCCGTTATCTCAGACCCCCACTGGGATGAGAACTTCCAGGTTGGAGCCCTGCGCCCCCACAGCGGCTCTCTCGGGAGCCGCCGCACGGGACTTTCGGGAGCCCCCGCGGCGGAACGGTTCGTGGGGTTGTGGGCCAGTGCAAGCGAGCACCTAGAGCGTGCCAGTTGAAACAAAACACTGGCCCACGGGTACTGTGGTAGAGAAACGGGTCTGAAGATGGGAGTTGATTTGATCGAGGGTAATGGCCCAGAAGGCCGAATGATGGCCCGAAGGCCCAACTGCTGCCCGCAGGCTCAACTGTGCAACTGACTGACTGTGTGAATGAGCTGAGGAAGTAGAAAAGAGAGGAGAGTTCCGTGGCCCCGGTTGACCTAGTTTTCAGCCCGATTTCATGAACCCCGAGGGGTTCCTTCCCGAACCAGGTACGAAGTAACTAGATGGAGGTCATTGCACCTCCCCCTGCTTCCTGGTACTCCCGGTCGCCGAGGCTCCAAAATCGTCCACCCGGCTTAAGGCACCGTCCCGGGTCTGGTCTTTGCCCCAAAAGATACTGCACCGTTTTGGGTTGATGAGGGCGCCTGGAGAGAGCGCCTGGACCTACCCGACCTCGAGCCGAGCTTTTTTCCATCCGCGCCTGCCGACTTTGTCCGACAAAGTTTGTCGGTCGGTTGGGAGTCTGGAACCGTGTCTCAGCGCTGTCAACAAGTCAAATCTACCAAGTCAAGTCTTCAAGTCAAGTCAAGTCAAGCCAAGTCAAGTCGGTGCATCGACTTGACTTGACAGACTTGACAATCTATAGGGTTAGGGTTCAGATGGTAAATTAGCCCAGATTTTGGCCCGGATCAAAAAGTGAACATAACTGACTAACCAAAAACGGCCTTTACCGCTGGTCAATGTTA
This sequence comes from Parathielavia hyrcaniae, assembly GCA_033575675.1. Lineage (NCBI taxonomy): Eukaryota > Fungi > Ascomycota > Sordariomycetes > Sordariales > Chaetomiaceae > Parathielavia > Parathielavia hyrcaniae. The sequence continues at coordinate 470,302 of MU863630.1, forward strand.
AAGAGAACACATCCACG
>MU863630.1:473243-494197 GCA_033575675.1 Parathielavia hyrcaniae
CGGATTTGGTGGGGTCATAGTACAAGTGAGACAGATGGCATAGTACGTGGATGTGTTCTCATGTTAAATCACCACCTGGTCAACGTCGTTGCGCGCTACAGATGTACAACGCGCTCAAACGCACTCTTCCCGCCTGCAATCCTCCCGAAATGGCTATCGCCATAACCCACGATACCGCACGCGCAGTTCCCAGTTCTCACGATTTTCTCATTACGCCAGACGTTGATTACATGATCTCCTCGCGCCTCAACGCGTTTGATGTGCTCGGCCATGCCATGGGCACCAAGAAGAGCCTCCAGGAGCAAATTCGTGTACCTTGTACACTTCGCCCGCCGTACGCCCCAGCGCAGGGACGCTTTCAATGATTTCACAGAAGGTATAACCTCTCACAAACCCCCCCCCCCCCCCCCCCCCCCCCCCCCCCCCCCCCCCCCTCCAAAAGACATTATATTCAGTGCTGATTTAGTGTCCTTTCATAGGCAAGCTCACCGAGGCAGAACGTCAAGAAATTGGCGCATCCTTGTCGACCCTGCAATTCTAAACCTTCAGCTGAAGCCTGACAACGATACCCGCTGGTACTCGGTGTACCATATGATCTGTAACGGGTTGCGCCCGGTGTGGGCCTCGGCGACTCTCGGCCAGCACCAAGACCCCTGATACCCCGGATGAAGCTATTCCCACTCGTCCCGCTACACATCGAATCTTCTAGCAACGAGCCCAGACCAACGCGCCTGCGAGGATAAGTATACTTGCGAGCTGCCAGAGTCTCTTTCTTGTCTTTCCTTTTCTTCTCCAAGTTCAGTGTACTCGTAGAGTCGTCACCAGCTAGTTGCAATATACTCCTGGGACCGTTACATGATCGAGCGCGCCCTCGTCCTCCGCGATCCCCTCACTAAGTTCAGCGCCCGGTATAATCGATTAGGGGACCTCAGCGACGAAGCTGTACTCTCTTCCGAGGATTGGGCAGTTCTGACAGAGATCAAAGCTCTGTTGGCCCCGTTCAAGTTTATCACGAAAAAGTTCGAGGGAAGGAAGCCCAATCATTGTGACGTTGTCACCCACATCTTCAGCCTCCACCGGGATCTCAAACATCTATACCGAGGATACAGCGCGGAGTTCGAACGTTCGGGAGGCTTCGATAGCTCGATACTTCCACCCAACAACGAGCGACCCGCGGGTCAGCTCCCGGCTTTCCCGACCCCTGAACCCGCCGCGGCACAGCAATGCCCAAGCCGGATTCGCCGCGTGCCCGCCCGGTTTAGTGATTACGAAATCGAGCTCCCCGGGATTGGGCTCCGCCGCCCAGTTGCCGCTCCTAGGCAACATGACCCCGTTGTCGAGCTTGGGAATTCTCTCCACGATGATCTCGAAGTGCCTTCCTTCTCGAGCCTTCAATCTAGTCTCAAATACGCCATTGACAAGCTCGAGAAGTATCTTGACATCCTAGATGAGACCCCTGTTTATTGGGCAGCTCTTATTCTGCACCCAGGCCGCAGGATGAAGTGGGTGAGGCTATTTTACGAGGGTAACGACGAGAGAATGGTGAAGATCCAGCGGCGGTTTGTGGCTTACTTTGATGCGCACCACCCAGCAGTCGAGCCCGCGGCACGCTCATGCAGCCCGGAGCAAGTCCCTGGCTTTGGGGATAGCTTCTATGATGCCCCAGTTGCCGGCGGTATTGTGGATGAGGTTGGGGAGTACTTACGGGGACCTGTACACCCCGTTGACGACCCAATTCAATGGTGGTTGGCCCGGAAAGACGAATACCCACGCCTCACGAGAATGGCGCTCGAAATACTCTCAATACGTCCCTGCGCAACGGAATGTGAGCGGACCTTCAGCCTCACAAAGCTCACGATAGGATCACAACGACACTCCCTTGGCGACCATACCCTCTCAGAGCTTCAGTATATACAAATTTGGGCACGGCAGGGACTGTCTGGGAAGGTTGTGGCTGCATGACAGTCTTGGCGGCCCATCTTGTACCTAAGTCGCGTTCGGAACAACCTCATCCGAGATCTCTTGGCAAGTCTCCCAAGTCAAGTCAAGTCGGGGGTCGTTCAAGTCAAGTCTGGCACTAAATCGTCAAGTCAAGTCAAGTCTGGACCCAGACTTGACTTGACTTGTTGACCGCGCTGCCGTGTCTAAGCGCGCTCGCCCCGCGCCTAACCCCCCCTGTCGTATTCGCACCGAGACGGTGAAGTATCCGTATGGCGGGAGCATACCGCAAGGTACAGTACAGGCTGGGGGGGGGGGTCGATTCACGATTGATTGATTGGTTGGTAGGTATGTAGGTAATCATCAATAAGGTTCATCTTGCGTGGAGATAACGTTGTGCGGCGGCCACGTGGGTGAGTGCGCGGTTGCGCTGAGGCAGCTGCCCGGAGCTGGGGTAAGTAGGTAGGTACGGTACGGATATCCGTAGGAGGTAAGCTGGTAACGTACCTCAGAATCAACTTCCCTCCTCCACCAAGACTACTCTTCTTCTTCAACAAACAAAACCTGCTTCTCTCCATAACATTACCATTCGTTCCAGACTGACATTTCATTAATAAGCCGTTTGCTTATATGCGCTGTCGATACTAGTGACCGAGCTCCCTTTGCAAAGCACTCTTGGCACCATTCCTCATCCAGAACACCATGCCCGCCGTCGTCAAGCCAGACCCTCTCACCACTCGGAGTGGCAAAATTCAAGATCAATTTGCAATTCGCCTCTCCAATCTCTCCACTGTATCTCGACCACACACTACGTCTCCCTCCTCGTGCACCAAACGGCGATTCGTCGCTCACATTTCAGCTTCCCAGACGACGAAATCGGCTCCGTCGTACCCAACAAGAACGGCTTCACCCACACCGTGATCCGGGCTTGGCAGCAGGATTTGCACTTGAAGATTCGGCTTGACGACGTTTGGCTCGCCATCCTGAACCAGTTCAGCTTCTTCGTCAACGGAAATGCTGAGACCCTCCGTGATATCTTCGTTGCCCATGAAGGTCGGGCCGAAGTCGTGGTCGATGCCCGCCCCAACACCATCGAAACTGTGGACGTCGGCTTCGTCGCGCAAGAGCTGGCCAGCATGGTGAAGCAGCGCCTCAAAGACCCCAACATCGCTACCACCCTCCTTCCCAAATTCACGACCACAACACCACATGACCAAACCACGGCCGCCATCGTGTTCCTCGGGGCCGTGAAGGAGTACTTTGGCTACGGGGCTCGGCTTGGCTGCAGCTTCCCATCGGTCACGCTCTTGGGCGAGCGAAGCGATTGGGCTTATATGCTCCAAAGGCTGGCTTGGTTTAGCACCATCGACCATGAGGAGAGTGTCGCTTGGGCTTTGCGGCTGACCAAAACCCTCGAGTACATGGTCGCAAGCTTTGACCGCCCCGACGATCCGGATATGAAGCAGTTTTGGATGCGCGCAGTTCATGAGGCGGGCTCGGGCGGCTCTGGCGGCGCTGTGACTACGTTATCTGGATGGTTGGCAGCGTTTTGCTGGTGGAACTCCGATGGCACGAGGGTCAAGCATTACAGTGATCAGGATTTTGAACGCCTCCGTCACCTTGGGATTTTCTCTAGGTGGAAGAAGGGTCAGCGGTTGACATTGGATGGGGTCGAGTTTCCGGTCATTGAACGAGTTCCATCCCCTTATATTGGTGCCTTTACCTCATGTCGTTATACCTTTTCAAGAGCCAAAAACAGCTATTTGCTATACTTGCTCTCCAGGTCTACTCCATTCCAGTACAAGTCCAGAGCCTACTTCACGTGGAAGCACGGGCCGGGGTAGATATAAATACGAACTTATTCCCGAGTAACTAGTTAACGAGATATTATCTTACACGAATTACGACAGACGATGCTTCATAAGGCTTTCCTGTCTAATTGCCTTACTTTAGGAGAACGTCTCCATGCTAAACCTCCTGCCCATCATAGTGTGAAATGCTTCCCTCCTGTCTTCGTCCAGCGCCTCCCCATTCATAAGCCCATGAACATACGTCTCTCCCACAACCGCGTGTGTATCATCATCAACATCCTTCCTCAGAACAAATGGTACATGCGCACCCCAGATCACAACTATCCTGTCGTCGATCCGTGTCTCAGCCGGCTCCAACGCCATGAACCCCTTGTCGGTGACAAAGAATCTCCTCCTTTCTATTGCCTCAATCCTTGCCACCTCCACCTTCATCAGGTCCTGCGGCTCGTGGTCCGTGTCGTCGTCAATCCTACCCATCTTCAAGGTTTGGAAAAAGGCGTCGGGTATCGACTCGGTGGTCAGATAGCAGGGACCAGCCTCAGGAGCCGACTCAAAGGTCCACAAGCAGGTGACTGCCAAGCTCTTCCAATTCCCCTTGAGTTCTTCCCAATCGCAGCCGTACGTGTGTTCATTGCCCACTTGTGAAGCGGTATCCACGTAGGCACCACTGACGACCAGCGTGTCGTCATCCGGTGGTTCCATGTAGAACATGGCGTAAACGGGAGATGCGAAGTGAATTTGGCCCCATTGGTCCGGGTTCTGGATCGGCCGTTGGTGGGCTTGGTGCTCCAGTCCGGGGGCCAGGAAGGGAGGCCGTTGTTGCGTTCGGGGTTCTGGCACGCGCAGAGTATGTCGAGACTCGCGGTCTTCTTGATGATGTGTCTGGCGCAGTCCTTGGAGACCTGCGCCATAGGACGCGTATAGTCGATTACCAGGTCCGGGCCGGATGGCAGTTCGGGAAGGCCCACAAAATGGTCCTTCACGACGCCGAGAAGCGAATAGAACTTGTCCCGGGGGTGGGTACCATTCGCCGAGCGCTGCGTACACAGGGCATCAAGCAGCATCGGCGCGCCAAGCAGCCCGACTGCCCTCCGTTGTGCTCGCGCCAACGCCGCGTTGCGGAACCAGTGGTATACTCCCACGGCCCTTGGGCTGTTGAACGGTGGCTCGATGCCCCGGAGGAGGTTCTCATGAGCATCCATCGCAAACGCCACCGTTTCCATGTCGTCCCACGAAATCGAATCTTTCCCACAGTAGATGGTCGCGCTGGAAGCGAGCACCATTTCCTGGTAAATCCACACCCGCGTCCAGTACGGCCGCAAGAGTAACAAGGCAAACTCCTGCCATGACTTCGCCTGTGCCTTCGAACGGCCTATACAGGCGTTGGCCAGCCATTCGGCCATCCGTTCTGGAGAGTCGGCGTGAATGCGAGCCTGCCTGGCTTGACGAAGTCGAGACTTCCGGCGCTCCCGGCAATGCCATCCCCAGCCAGACCGCCACTTGATGCGCGCCCTCGTAAATGAAACGCATCACTGACACCTGCGAGTTGCGCTCGGGAACGTCGGACCGGTTGATGCACACGGCATCGACCCAAATAACCCGCTTGATTCGATGTCTGCGCAGGGCGCGAAGCGCAGAGTACAAGTTCTGCGTCACCGAAAACCGCTGCTTGTTGAGCTCAATCTCTCGTGGGGTTTGGGGACTTCTCCAGACGTATGAAAGAGCCTCATAGTGTGGTTGCGTGTTCAGGCTGACGGTGGATAGCTCACATTTGAAGGTTGAACTCGAGAGGAGAGCAGGGAGTGCCGTCAGGATACGGATTTCACGGGATGCGGCAGATAGGGGCTGGTAACCTTGGAATGTTGCCATCGGATCACTCACTGCTGGTCGTCAAAATGTCGAAAACATTGTGGGGAGTTGGCGGCTGAGGTCGTCGCCATGCTCAATTTAAGTCTCTAACAAGGCTAGACAAGTCAGGGCACAAGCGCGAAGCGGGGTAATTTGACGGGCATGAGAGCTGAACCATTGATGGTACCCGACTTTACTGCACCTTACCTACCGTAGGTACCGTGACCTCCTAAGGCAGGGAGGATATCGGCTCAGCCCTGCACAAGGGGTTGAGGCGATATCTCAGGACTGTGAAAGCACTGGGCGAGGGAGGATGTCTCGATAGGCCTCAGGACCGTAATAGGCCCCTGATGTGTAATTACCGATTCTGTATCCAGGGACGGCAATATATGCGGTGGCTGGGGTCTGGGCATGCATGCGGCGGGGGGTAAAAGCTGAGCACAGGCACCCATTGAACCCACGCCTGCTCAGCTTCCCAAGTTCCCAAAGATTCACCGACTCGCCAACTTAGCTCCAAATCGCACCGTCCCAATCAAGTCGGCTTGAAACTAGACATCAGACACTAACAGGCACTAAAGACATGTTTAATAGGCCGAGTCTGCGCCTAGCTCGTGCCTCTCCTCCGCTATGGCGCGTCCACGACTTTGTCCCACACTTGGCAAAGTATTATCGCTCCCCGGCCGTCAACACTTCCCCCCAATTGTCGCTCCGCTCGGCCCTCGTGGGATACAACAACAACATCAACGGCAACAACAACACTTCAACTCCCTGGAGAGAGCCTGAGCTCGACATTGAAACAGCTCTCAAGAAGTACAAGCTCTCCCAATGGGGCTACGTCGTCTTCCGCTGCACCTACCGGGACCAGGAGAAGTGGGACAAGTTCGTTGCCCTCGCCAAAGGGCACGCCCGCGACTACTGCCAAAAGTATGATTACGATAGTGTGCACGACCGCCTCTGCTGGACAGTCATCGAGGACCCCGTGGGCCTGGACGACGCCGACATCTTCGAGACCACTCGCCGGTTCAACGAGTGGGTGGAACGGGGTCCGGGGAGGCAGGAGAGACCGGCCGGTGTGGTGCCGGACGATTGTCCAAGGTATACTTGGTTTGTCCACGTGGACGAGGAGAGCTTGGAGAGTATCGTAGATGATGTGAAGGCGAGGGAGAGGGATGGGTATTTTTGCAAGGTTGTGCATGCGGGTGCGGTTTCGTTGTTGGAACAGGACCTGGAAAAGCGTCACGCCGTGGAGGGTGAGGAGAATAATAAGGAGCAGCTAGCGGCCGCTCTTGCATCCGCCACCGCGGAGGAACGCGCCCATCTCAAGATGAAGGAACAAAAGCGGTTCGATTACATTGATGCGGCGTGGGAACACGACTCGGATCCCGAAGTCATGGAGGAGGAGTTATCGGACCTACGAAAGCGGGTCAGGATCGACATTCTTGTCGATTTGTATGCGGAGCAGCAACGTGTCCATGATTTGGCATGGTACCATTATCCGCTCGATAGAGGAAGGGTCGTACGCACAGTTTGGTAGAGTAGTAATAGGAACTTGAAGTCGAATGTTCTCGAGATGAGCATTTGGTAGCTTATTAGTCTGTCCGTGGCGGCGTGGCCTGTGGCCTTTCTCCCAAGCTAACCTGGCGCCCGAGTTTGAATCATCCAGCAGTTCTATAGCGTAACGTACATGATAAGCGAATTTTATTGATAAGCGAATGTTATAGATAAGCGAATGTTATACGAATTCGCCTTAATATAACATAACTAACTCGTTACACCATGCCTATATTGGAGAAACCACGCATTGCAGCCTCTGCGAAACCTTGTCCACTTTCCGCAAAGAACTATTCTCTCCTCAAACTCGGGTTTCTAGTCTGGGCCCGAGCAGAACTTTTCCTTCCATCCCCTTTCTACTCCTTGATCCAAAAAGGTCTGACATTTTCTGACGCTGTGCATCCTGGGCGATTCTCTGACCAGCTGCATTTCTTGTCAGATTGGCAGCCACCATTGAATACAACAATACACGGAGTCCGATAGACGCCACGGAAATCTTGAAAGATGGAGGAGCCCAAGACGAGCTTGATGGTGGCGCAGTACTCGGGTATGGCGCCAAAGAAGTTAAAGTTGGACTCAATGTCCAAATTCACCAGCTTGTCGTAGAGTTGCCGTCCGGTATAGCCGTGGAACAGGGGCCTGTCGATGTTCGAGGCCGTGATCCCCAGCTGGAGCGCCGAGATTCAACCGTCTAGCTGCGCCGGGGCCAGGTTTCGCATCAAGCGCGCGGCACCCGAATGGAACCATTCCGTTTCGACGGCCACGACTAGGGCATGAACATGTGCAAGTCCCGTCGCCAAGCGGCCGACCTGGTTGCGAGATTGCGGGAGCATCACGGCCGAATCGTCCGACTCCCATTCGAAACTGAGCAGGCCGGCGAACGCGGCAAGAACCTCGACGGGGTAGAGGGCCTTATCCACGCGGCTCAGAATCATGCAATCAACTTCCAGCTTTGTGTTGTCCTCTAGAAACCGGACGTGCGAGACCCGGCCGATATGGGGACTCTCGCAGGCTCTTCCGTCCTCCCAGTCAGGCACCCAAGAGGGAAGGCCAGCTCGCGAGCCGGAAGCGCAAGTCAGGATATCCAGGTACCCTGTCTCGTTGATCAAGTACACTGCGTCGTCCAGAAAGATACGCTCTGCGGCCAGGCCGTAGTCTGGCACCAACGAGAAGTGAGCGACTGAGAAGACGGTAGGCCGAGCACAATTCCGGGCTCATCGGGCGCCGCGACGTAGTTCTCGGGCGTCTTGCGCATAGCGATCTTCTGTATAACACAGACCCTAGTGAACCACGGACGCTGGACATTGTCCATCAGAACACGGACATGGGCGTCACGGCCCTGAAAGGCGTAGTCGCCAAGCCACACAACCGAGTTTGGCGGCTCGTTCGTAGATGTCCCCCATCCGGGGCACTTGGGCGCTCCGCTCCCGGGTGTCGAGCTGGTTGATGCAGACGGCATCCACCCACAGCGGAATGTAGCCCGCCGGTCTCACAGATGCCGCATCGCCGTCTCCAGGTTGGTGCTGACGGGGTACTCAGCGCCGTCGAGCAGGATGTCGCATGTCCTTGTCGCATCGCTCCAGGTGTACGAAAGGGTTTGGTATCCTGGCGCGGATGCCAGAGACTCGTGCGTCAGAGAGCATCGAATCGGATAGTTGAAGCGGCCGGGCAGCAACAATAGCAGGCGAATCTCATTGCCACAGCGCGGGGCATGACGAGAGGTCGGCCCTTGAAGAGTCCATGGCAGTGTCCGAGAGTGTTACCGTGTTACGGGGTGGGGGGTTCGAGATGAAGGACCGGAAACCTTGGACTTTGAAGGATCGTCTTTTGCCCCCGCTCGCGAGCGCAGACTGTAATGTTGTGAGTGTATTCGTGTGATATTGGCTCCGGCAGTTGCCAGTCGGAGCAGGACAAGCCGACTCCGGCTTTGCTTGATAAGAATCGGCGACTTGAACGGTCCGTCGTCGTCGGCAACCGAGCTCGGCGACTTCAAATTTCCAAAAGTCGGTCAGACACCGTGCGCCCTCAGCAACCTCGCGTTCGTTTTCGGCTTCCTCGGCCATATAATCCCACGCTAATTCCCGACGGAGGGGTATCTCTCCGCTACTAGCCTCAACAAAGGGCCGCATGCGTCAACACAACAGCAGTCGCTCGAAATGTATTGTGTGCGGAGCGCCATCCATGACGCCACCGGATGCCAAACGGGGTTTGATATGTCAGCCGCGACACAAACACAAAGCCGGCGGGATGGTTCTCCCACGGCGTGTACAACGCCCAATTAGTGCGGTTCCCAAGACCAATTCATTCAAAGATCAGAAACCTGCATGCTTCAATCCAGCCCTCAAATCCCGACAGGAATACCCACGACTTGACGGTGGCATTGAACCATGTCTTCCCAAGACAAGCTCATCCTCTACACCAACCATAAGTGTCCCTGTGAGTAGTCACATCCTAATCAGGCAGTGGCTGTTGCCCGCTAACGAAAAAACAGGGGCTCACCGGGCACATATTGCGCTGGCAGAGCTCAAGATTCCGTTCCAGGAGGTCATCATCGACATCGACACGCCGCGGACGCCCGAGTACCTGAAGATCAACCCGCGCGGGCTGGTCCCTGCTCTGTCGTACAACGGCGAGATCCTCGTCGAGTCGGGCATCATTGTGCAATTCCTTGCCGACGCGTATCCGTCCCATCTTGTTCCCGCCTCCGGCGCCCCGGGCGGCGCGCTCCGCCGTGCCCACATCGCCCTGTTTGTGGACGTCTTCACCACAAAGTTCAACAGCGTGCTCTACGGTCTCTGGTCGCCCAAGTCCGACGACGAGAAGCAAGCGGTCGTCGACAAGGCCGTGGCGGTCCTCGTCAAGGAGGTCGAGCCGTTGCTTGCCGATGCGAAGCCCTTCTTTGGTGGCAGTGACAAGCTCACCCTGGCCGAGGTAAGACGCAGCATCTGTCGCTTCGATTGTTCATGGCTGTTATCCTGGCACTAACAAGTCGCAGGTCCTGACTGCCTCGTTCGCCGTCCGCCTCAAGACCCTGACCAGAGCCGAGATCTACCCCAAGGCTCTCTGGACGGCCATCGAGGAGAAGGCGCCCAACTTTGCCAAGTGGGCTGAGGCTGTGTCGGTCCACCCCAGCGTGACTTCGATTTATGACGAGAAGATGACTGTGGAAGGGACACGGCAGAAATTTGAGAAGGCGAGAGCGGGCGCTTGAGCGCATGTTTCCGCGTGGATTGGCCGACAGCTTGTCCAAAGGGACCCTTGAAAGGGTAGAGTAAGGTATTGGGTGCTGCGATAGTTGCAGTGTTGATGAGTGTTCCCGTTCGGCGTCGGCGTGAAATACCTTAGCAACGGATTGCACTTTTTATCAGCGTGTCTTGTTAATCCACGCGTCCACGGCCTACCGTAGGCTTCCAGGAGAGTACATGTACTGTGTATCGTGCCTCACTACGGATACGGAAGGATTGTGTTCACTGCAAAAGTTGTGAGAATTCTAGGTTCTGATGAACAAGGTTCCCGGCTGAGCTGCCTCCCCTTTGTCGAATTCAAACGCGAGCCAGAAGAGTGGACCCACTTTTAGACCCACTTACAGCTTGGGCAGCGGTTGCCGCAACCGAGGCAAGCATCCAGCGATCAACGCCGTCACCCGACATGACCAACTTGAAGACAGAATTCTTTGCTTAGCAACAAAGTTCGCTACTTTTCCACCTTGGCACGATACCTCACCCTACTGAGCGCTACCAAGGATAAGAAACCCACGTCGAATGCCACGGTCCCCGTGTTGATCCCCCACGATCACGCTTCCCGATGGGCCCGCCCGACAGCCTCAACGAGACCCGACGGTCCATGCCACCCAGGCGCTCAACCGTCAAGAACACGCTGTCGCTTCCATCTCAATGGCTACACATGTACGATGAATTCATCACCAAGAACGCCCACCAGGTGTCACAGATCGAGTCGACATTACGATCACTGACCTACATCATTCCCGGTATTTGGCGCCCCTTTCAACCGCCGCAGTCAGTACTTTGACCCGAATGAAGGACTGACGATGACCTTGAATCTTGCCAGGCCGCTTCCGCGACGCCGAAATCGCCTCAGAGTCCATCCACAGCGCCGTCCAGCTGCTCTCGCTCTACCACGACACCCTCCTCCGGCGGGCGCACGCGCTCGCCAAGCTCCCCGGGCCGCCGTCCCTCGCCCAGCCGCCGTCGCCACACTCACGCTACACGCGCTTCTGGACGTTCAAGAGCGCCCTCTACCGGCGCGTCGCCTACGTGCTGCAGATCGTGCACTATGTCGAGCTGCTGTGCGAGATGGCAGCCAAGCGGCGCGGCGAGCAGACGCGCTGGCGCGTCGTCGTGCTCCTCGAGGCCGTCAAGGCACTGTGCAAGCTGCTCCTGATGAGGATAACCCGGTCGCGCCCGCTCGTGACGCCCATCTTGCCCGAGCGGGGGCCGATACCCGACGAGCCGTCCGAGGACGAAGAGGCCGAGTTTGGGGTCCTGGAGGAAGACGACGAGGACCGCCCGAACGGCGGCAGCGCATATGCCAACGGCTCGGCGCACCACCACCACCAATATCACAACGACCAGCAGTCATCCCAGCTCGGCCCCAACGGGGAGTGGACCATGCGCCGCACCGGCATGACGCTCCCGTCCCTCCCCGCGCCGGGCGACACGAGCGGCTACCTACTTTCGCGGGTGCTGACGGCCGACGACATCAAGCCGGCCGCCAAGCTGCTCAACCGGCTGCAGGGGCGGGCGCAGGCGGCCGAGGTGCTGCACATCCTGGCGCCGCTGGTCTTTGCCGTGGCGCTGGCGCGCAGCAAGGACAGGCGCAAGGCCTGGGCGCCGTGGCTGCTGGGCGTCGGGGCCGAGCTTGCCGCACGGCAGCTGAGGGACCACGGCCTGCGGACGACGCCGCTCGAGCGCGACGAGTGGAGCAGGCGCGGCTGGGGCCTGGGCTGGTGGGCCATGCGCGGCGCCTTCTACGACAACGTCACCAAGGGCGTGGTGGCAGGCGTGCGCGGCCGGATGCCGGGCCTGTTGGCGGGCATTCTGGAGGACTACGAGTATCTGTGGGAAAATTACTACTTCAGCACTAGTTCGTGAGGGTCTGGTGGCTATGGTGGCCTTGACGAGGAAAGACCAAGTCGCATAATCATAGCAATCTGAGGAACGGCTGGGAGGGGTTTGTCGACATGTAATATACCTTCATGTACACAGCATATCATGGCATATCACAAGCGTTACTGTAAATGACTGCTCATAACACCAGGTCAGGCCGAAAGTGAGCATTCGCCTGGGCTTTAGTGAGGAACGCAGACACATCCCCCGGCCGGTGACTATGCAGCCAATGCAAGGCTTCTGCCCGTGAAGCTATAAAATTGCTAGGTCTTGACACGGAATAGTTCTTACCCCATCTACACTGTATGCTCCAGTTCCCTCTAATAGCCAACCGGTATCTATGCTTCCCACGTAATTACTCAACCCGAAAGAAATTACTCAGCACGAACGGACATTCCTCACTCATGCAGCGTTCTGCTTCTCATCCTTAGGGCTCCTCTTAGACAGCCCCTTGATGCCATCAACAGCCTTGCCAACAAGCCGGAAAACGTCCCCGAAACCGAAGCTCATACCCTTGACCCGAACCGTGTAGATGAAGAAGTACACCAGCCTGCAAAACCGTCAGTTATTCAGTTTCACCAATCTTCAACTCGCATGTCTTGCAGCTCACATCCAATTAGTGACGCAAAAGACCAAGAAGATGCCAAAGTTGCGCCACTTGGTATCCGGCGCGATCCCCATCGTCTCCAGATACTCGGAGCCGTCGGCGTACGGGCAGTAGCCGCAGTCGGCCGTGTCGGTCGGGTTCATCAGGTAGCCGCGCCCCGCGCGGCGGACAAAGTCGCCGGCGAAGTCCAGGCAGGTCTGGCCCGACGGCGGGGAAAAGTAGGCCGCCTCGCTCGGGGCGCAGCGCACGGGCTGGCGGGCCAGCGTCGCCGACAGGACGCCGGCGATCCAGTACGAGCTGGGGTTGAGCCAGTAAAGCTGGGATGAGCGGGGGATGGTGTCAGTTCGTCAACCAGCCACTTAATAGTCTATGACGTGAGAGGAAAGGGGAGAGAAAACTCACCCAATACTTCCAAAACACATTCAGCTGCGAGTAGGGCACGACGACGCCGTTGAACAGGCAGAAGATGACGAGGAAGCACGGCAGGATGTTGCTGATGACGGTGAAGCTGGGCGCCCAGGCGCAGATCCACTGGCCCCAGCTGGACTGAAACAGGAAGAAGAGCAGGGTCATGAGGAAGACGTATCCCGCCGAGGGCGCGTCGTACGGCAGGCCGGCGGGCAGGTACCACAGCAGCCAGTACAACACGCCGGCGGCGAGCGAGCCGGGGATCTCGCTGAGCACCTCGGCCGTGCAAAAGGCCACCCAGCCGTAGATGCGCGAAGGGTGCTCGCGCGCCTCCCACAGGGACCGGTTCAGGTAGAACTTGGGCAGCACCGCGTTGAGCACCGTCGCGGGGATCATGATGATGAGGAAGCACGAGAACATGCGGTTCTGCATGTCGGCCGCCGTGTTGCCCAGGTTCCAAAAGGTGAAGCCGTTGAAGATGCCGATAATGACGGCCGTGAACAGGCGGCCGTAGAGGTACGACGGGTCACGCCACTGGCGGACGAACATGCGCGACGTGAGGAGCTGGATCTGCCGGCCGATCGGGGCCGCGAACTCGTGCTGTGCGGTCGCCGAGGGCGGCGCCGTGCTGTTGGCTTCGGTCGTCGGCGCCGTTATGGCTAGGCGCTCGGCCTTGAGCTGTTGGAGCTCGGCCAGGACGGCCTTGTTCTCGGGCGACTCGCGCCACTCGTTGGACCAGTTGATGCGTCTGCCGTCGGGGCGTCGGCCGCCCTTGATGGCCGTCTCGAGCAGGAACTCGGCCACGTTGCGGCCCGGCGGGCAGTGCACGCCGCGGTCGGCAAAGTACCGAATGACGGCGCTGCCGTCGGCGCCGACGGGCCCAAAGTAGATGGTGTTGCCGCCCGGGTTCAGCGCCAGGATCTTGTCAAACTGCTGGATCAGGTCCGACGACGGCTGGTGGATGGTGCAGACGATGGCCTGGCCGGCGGCGCACAGCTTGCGCAGGAAGCGGACGATGGAAAAGGCCGACTGGGCGTCGAGGCCGCTGGTGGGCTCGTCGAGGAAGAGGAGGAGCGACGGCCTCGCGGCCAGCTCGACAGCGATGGTCAGGCGCTTCTTGTGCTCGACGCCCAGCGAGCTGATGATGGCGTCCTGGATGTCGGTCAGCTCGAGCAGATCGAGCACCTTGTCGACGTAGTCGAGCTTCTCCTGGCGGGGGATGTCGCGACTCTGGCGGAGCAGGGCCGAGAACTCGATGGCCTCGCGGACCGTGGCCGACTCCTCGTGCAGGTCCATCTGCTCGACGAAGCCCGTGCTGCGCTGGAAATCGTTGCCCAGGGGCTTGCCGTCGACCAGCATGCTGCCGCCCACGACGCCGACCGTCTGGCGCTGCGAGAGCGTGTTGAGCAGCGTCGTCTTGCCGGCGCCGCTGGCCCCCATGAGAGCAACCAGCACACCGGGCTTCGCGTAGCCGTTGACGCCGTTGAGCAACTGCTTGGGGCCGGCGGGAGTAGGAACCGTGTATGTCACATCTTCCCACGTGAAGACCCTGTCACTGCCTGTGACGCCCTTGAGGGGGCGGTCTCCGGCGCTGGACGGCAGCTCGGTCGACGACGAGTTCCCCGAGACGTTGCCGGACTCTTCGTCGGCCGGGGCCGGGGCCTTGACCTGCTTGGCAGTCCGCTTGGACCGCCTGAAGATGAGAGCGCCGCCCCCTGCGCCGCCAAACGAGATGAGCTCGGTGGCTGCGACGGTGACGAGGAGGTACAGAGCCGAGAGGGCGATAACAACGCCAAAGTTGCGCCAGAGATGGGCCCGCGTGTAGCCAAACGCCGTGCCGATGTAGTCGTCGCCGAGCACACTGGTGCTACCGAGGTCGGCCCCGGGGAGGGCACAACCCTGGTTCTCGGGAGATATGCCGGGGCCCTGGGGCACCAGCTGTCCGGGGGCACACTCCATGATCCGGCCGTGGAACTCGTTGGAGATGGCAGCCTCGAACGAGTAGCTCAGCTGTGTCGGTCAGCAGGCAAGTCCTCACATAACATATCAAGATGTCCATTGCTCTGTACGTACCGGGTTAATGTGGGCAATCCAGCCAAACCAGATCTTCTCCGACAGCAGCAAGGGTTTGGAGATGACGTATCCGGTGAAGATGGCGAGCAGATTCAGGGCCATGCCCGAGAAGCGCACGGCGTCGTCAATAGACGGCGACAGAGACGCCAGCATGCGGTACAAGGACATGATGCTAAAGGTGGTGATGTAGGTGAAGAGCAGCTGGATGAAGAACTTGCCCGGCTGCACGTCGAGGCCCGTCATGAAGTAGACAATAACGATGAATGCGATGACCTGAAAGATGAGGATGGGGAGGTCAACAAGGGCGCGGGCGAGCGTGACGGCGCTGGGGCGGTAGAAGGCGTAGTCCTTGTGGCGGGCGACGATGCCGCGGCCCGACACGGCCTTCATCAGCTCGGCCAACTGCAGCCAGCCGAGGAAGATGATGGCGAAGAAGACGACACCGCCGCGCAGGAAGCTCCCGGCGGTGGAGGACGGGGTGTCGTAGAAGAGAGAGCCGACGATGAGGCCGTTGCTGATGATAGTGAAGTACTTTGAATACAGCTCCGTCTTGTTGCCCCAAATCAGCCACAACTCGCGGCGAGAGCAGGCCAAGACCTGCCTCCAAAAGGGGATGGTGTAGTTGGAGCCCGAAGCGACGCGCCGGGACTTTTGCTGCTGCACCGACTCTTTGAACTGCTGCGTGTCGGCGTGGCCCGTCGTTTCGAGATGCTGCTCAAAGTCCTGCACGTCGGCGAGGAGCTTCTGGTATGCAGCGCTCTCCCGGAAGGCCTTCTCAAGCTCCTCGGCCGTCTTGGGGCAGCGGTCTTCCCAGCCCGGGCGGAACTGCCTCGAGGCCGTGTCGCAGATGGACGTCAGGAAGTCAGGCGTGGTCTGCCGCGGGGGCGCGTAAAAGCCCAGGTCCTCAAAGTATTTCCTGGCCTCCTTGGCCGGCCCCTGGTAGAGCATGCGGCCCTGGTCGATGACCAGCACCTTGTCCATCAGCTCGTAGATGCCCTCGCCGGCCTGGTACATGGTCGTGATGGTGGTGCGGTTTGAGACGTCGGTCATGATGCGCAGCGACTTGGCATAGTCGAGTGCCGTCGACGCATCGAGACCCCTAGTCGAGTTGTCCCAGCAGACGATTGTGCTCTTGGTGGCCAGGGCCTCGGCGATGCTGACGCGCTTCCGCTCGCCTCCTGAGACGCCGCGGACATAGGCGTTTCCGACTATCGTGTTCTTGGTGTGTTTCATGGAAAACATGGACAAGAAAGCGTCAACGATGACGCCGACGTCGCCTCGGAGGTTCTTCCTTGTCTTGTTGAGGAGCGAGAACTTGAGTGTTTGCCCGACAGTCAGAGTGGGCATGTGCTCGTCGTCCTCGGGGTTGTAGACGACCTCGCCGCGGTAGCGCTTGCGGGCCTCGTCGGCGGGGATGCCGCTGTACGACACGTCGCCCTCGACCGAGGCATACAAGTCTCTGTTGTTGGCAATGACCTTGAGGAAGGTGCTGCAGCCACTGCCCGGGCGGCCGAGCACCATCATCATCTCGCCATGCCGGACCACGCCGGTGAAGTCGTTCAGGAGGGTGCGGAGCTCGCCGCCGTGGCCGATGCGCAGGCCGGGAAAGATACGGCAGA
The DNA here is from genome assembly GCA_033575675.1 of Parathielavia hyrcaniae. NCBI lineage: Eukaryota > Fungi > Ascomycota > Sordariomycetes > Sordariales > Chaetomiaceae > Parathielavia > Parathielavia hyrcaniae. Next base: position 490,225 of record MU863630.1, read on the forward strand.
GGATGCCGTACAGATCGGGGCCGAAGGTGCCGGCGATGGCCTGGGGGAGTGTCCGCACAAAGGTGGCGCCGGTGGCCACGCCCTTGACCGTCAGGTGCCGGAACACGACGCCCAGCTTCTTTGCCGACTCGCCCGACTCGGTCCGCTTCTCGAGATGGCCATCGCGCATGAACTGCTCGAGGGGAAACTCGTCCTCGTCGGTGGTGGTGGCCTCTTCCTCCTCAATGTCGGACTCGTCCTTGGCCCGTGCCTCCTCGTCGTCGGGCTGCGCAGCCTTGGACCTGCCACTCGCCCGGGACGCGATCCTCTGGAAGAAGCCGGCCCTGCTCTTGGTTGACTTGGCCGAGGCGGCCGCATGGGATCGAGTGTTTGTGAGCCTGGCGCTGAGTTCGTGCTGGAGCTCCTCGAAGTCGTGCATGGCCTCGCGCTGGCTGACAGGGCCGCCAATCTCCCGCTCGCCCCAGGTTCCTTCGTTCTCCGTCTCAGGGGTGGGCGGGCTCAGGGGAGCCTCGCTGGATTCGCCGAGTTCTTGGGGACCGGCGGGCGACTGTGCCTCGTCTCGGTGGTGGAGAGAGTCGGGATAGGCATCTCCCGCGCCCCGGCGTAGGGCCTCCTCGGCTGAGTGGCCCCACATGATGCTTGTCGATCGAGGAAAGTCAGAGTGTTGTGTGTTGACGGGGTGGTCGAAAGGGGAGGGGGGGGCTCCCAGTGGTGAAAGCAGATACTTGAGTAAGGAGAAGGGAGCTGAATCCGATGACACCCCAGTCAGTGTTCCAGGAATCTGCACAGTCGGAACGGTACAGCAAGAATGACCCGGTCCAAAGCCACTAGGGGGGGTTTTGTGGCGTGTCAGTACAAAGTGTAAGTCCTAAAAAAGGAGACGACGGTCACACCTGAGCTAGCTTTATATTGCCAGTGTTGATTTCTCAGCAACACTGCTCCCTGGGTGTCTTGTCAGACCCCCACCATCGCCGTGTCTGCAATGCAGGGTTGCGCCAGGTTGGGCAATAACCTCGATGGTGCGTGCCCCGGCGGCACAATGGGCATACAAAGTGAATCATCCAGTCAAGATCTAGGTAGACGCCATCTGAAACGTCACTGCCCAGCATGGATGGACTTCTCGGGGGCCTGTAGCTGACTGCTTCGAAGCTTAACGAAGCCCGACTTTGGCGTGACGCACGTTGGTCCATCGGAGTTAGGCGATTTGTGCTTGTCGGCCTGACAAATGAGGGTTCAAAATTGGGCCGAATGCTAAATCCGCCCTTTCCCCGATCGATCTTCCTCGCTTTATTAATCGGATTGCTCCCCGCTTCCAGATTCTCACGCTTCCTTTGTCGAAGACTATGATATCGACACGGAGTTAACCCTCAATATCACCTCTCTTCTCGAGGGCTCTGGCATGGAAATAGGACTGCCGGCGAGTCAGTGACATCAATCAACGAATGACTGTCGTTGTCGTGCAAACAAGAAAATGTCTTACCCATGCAGTCAACTAAAATTGCACTCCCCAAAAAGGTTGGCCGGGCTCGACGTCCGGCGGGTTTCCGGGCGGAGTCAGACGGCTTTTTCGCAAGCTGCCGATTGGATTCATCATGAAATCATCGCCTAGCTACACGGAGGGGGTGGTTCTAACTAGTTGACCCGGGCTGTCTAATCCGTCATTCTTATCCCCGGTTCCTTTGAGGCATTCTACCTTGCCGAGCTTCCATGGGAGTCTCGGGCTGGTAATTGCTCATCAACGAAAAACAGAGGTAGGTCCAGCTTCTCTGGGTTTATCCACTTCATGTTTACACCGATGGTCACATATGAACACTCTGAATCAGGCACTCGGGCAAGACAACACGCTGTGTGCTGGCAACGATGCCGAGCGTAACCAACCAACAACGTGTTTGGACGGAAACTTTACACCATAGCCTTGATGAATCGGTTCACCTTTTGAACTCAGATGAAGCAGCATGAAACTGAAATATTCTCCATATAAGATGAAATGCCAACCAAACCCAGCAGAAAACAAAACCCCAAATTGATGCTCCAAAACAACCCCCCCCTCTCCCCCTCAACCCTTCGACCCCTCCGTCTTGCTCTGCATCTTCAACATCTCCCTCAACGCAGCAACCTCGGCCTCCTGCCGCGCCAGACGGATCCTCAGGTCGTCCCGCTCCACCGTCACCTCCTTGACCTGCTCCTCCAGTTCCTGGATCCGGTCAATCTTTTTCTGCCGGTACCGCTTCGCCGCCAGGTTGTTGCGTTGCCGCCGGTTGACGACCTCGGGATCCTCCTGGACGGCAACATCATAGTCGGATGCTGGAGGCGACGCTACCACCGCCGTGCGCTTGGCAATCCGTCCGTCGGCGGTGCGCGAGAGAGACGCGCCGGCGGTGGGCCGACGTCCCGGCCTGGTTGCCGCCTTTTGCGCCGGCAGCTTGAGACCTGGAAGGAGGCGGTCCGAGCCGTCCGGAGTGGGCGGGACGGGGGTGTTTGTGAGCGGGGTGTCGGCGAGGCTTAGCTGCGGTGCAGTGCCGGAAGTACATATAGGGAAGGAATCGACAAGTTGGGGGGCGAAAGTGTCGAGGGAGTCGAGGCAGGATGAGAGGTTGAAGTCGAGTTCGGGGGTGTGGAGGGATGACAGGTCCCCAACGGCGGCTGCCGCTGAGGCGGGATCGAGAAGGTCAAAGTGACTGTGGCTTGCAACCGCTTCTTGGTCCCAGGCGAGATGGTTTAGAAAGGCGAGATCAGGATTGAAGTGATTAAGCTGAAGGTCGTAGGGCGCGTTGCTGGGGTTGGTAGAAGATGAGAGCGACCTGACGACCGAAGCCGGTTGTTGTTCCAGCGGCTGTGTCCATTCTTGCAGGATTTGGTGTCGGCCTCTTTAAAGCAGAGGCCGAGAGTGCCTTTCTCAAAAGAGAGGAAGAAGAAGGTGGTGTTGCGCGATTGCAACCTGTGACTTGTGAGGGAGCAGAGACACGGAGAAGATGAAGGGGGGTGAGATTTTGTACTCGCCGGGGCTCCAAAAGCGCCGATCGGCTAGTCGCCAAGTCTCCTACAAGCCACGCTGCCACGCCTCCCGTGGATCCAATTTTTACCCCACTTCCAGATTTGCCAGCAGGGTCACAGCCAAAAGTCCCTTTCTCAGCCCTTCACCGGCGGGATTCACGATTCATGGCAACAACACCCGACGCACAACATTTGTCCAGCGACTCTAACCACTCTGAGCCACCTTATATCCGGAACACAGAACAGAGACTTCACGTCAGACAATTCAGCCCTAGTTTGTTTGTTAGCGTGGAACTTGACAGGCACACCTGGTCTGGTACAATACCTTAATTACATTCTCTAACGTATAGTATCAGCGAGTGGCCCATATCAGTGAGTGGCCCACCTTAACAGTTTTGAGTAAGGCTGCGATGAAATGCATGATAAGAAAATGTTATTGCTCTTAACAATTTTTTACCGAATTTGAGACTGCAGCCCTGCTAAACTTATTGAGGTGGGCCACTCACTGATAAAATACGGTATCTCAGGTCGCTTGGCCCGGGTGACAGTCATCCTGTCATCCTGACTTTGCTTGGGGCTTGCTTGGCCCGCTTGGTGGCCCTGAGGGGGCCCGGGTTAGCGCGTTGGGGGGGGGTTGGGGGTTTGGGGGGAAGGCACAGTACGACGCTGCCAATACAAAACCCGCCTGGTTTTGACCTGAATTTTCAGGTCAAAGACGCTCGGATGACCAGCCAAACCGAGCCTTGGGAAGCGATTTCCTCAGGGCTAGCCTTGCTAGCGCTTAACGTTTCCTTTTACCCTGCCGCGAGAGCGTGCGCGGCGCGCGGCGCGCTCGTGGCAGGCCAGTATTACCTCTGTACCAAGAAACCGAACCAAACTAACCCACCGCGTCCGGCCTCGTTCACGTCATTCCACCACCACCAACCTAATATCATCATCAAGATGGACCAGCTAGATCCAGATCTCGTTCAGCGCGTAA
>MU863630.1:498022-643133 GCA_033575675.1 Parathielavia hyrcaniae
GACATCGGTAACAACGGTCCAGGAACACAGAAGAAATGCAGATGAAATCCCCCCTTCAGCCGAGTCACAATCGAGACTTCAGAAGTTATGCGAGAGTAGCTTTGCTGGTAACCATCTAATTACCGTTAAGCAGCTGGCTCACACCGCATCCGGAACATAAACACTCGAGTCGACTCTCGCTCATCGCATACAAAAGACTGCGCTTTATTGTTACGCTATCTGACTTTTATAGTCTGCAACTCAAGTAATACGACATGGACATACCCAACCTAACAATACAAACAGTTCAAAACTGATGAGCAGCACCGTTATGAGATCCAATCTCCATGCCAGCACAAATTCACCCGCCTTTCCGCTACCCTCACTCCTCGCTCCCACCAGCCGCCATGTCCCTCTGGTCACATATCAGGGCTCCGACAGCACACAGTGTCACTCCTCAACCTCTCCACTCAAACCACAGGCCTGACCACTCTACCACCTCGCGAGCCCATCCAACCAAAACCCCCTCCACCACGTCAGGTGCCGGTTCAATGCTCCTCATCGCCTAGACCGCTGCCTGGGTTTGCTCTCGGCCTCTCACCACCACTGCCTATCAGACTGGGTAAGCGCGCTGGGCCGGAAAAAGGCGGCTGGGCACTGTGAAGGAGATATGTAAGTCTTGCAATTCTCATTGAACGGCCGGAGACAACCGGGGGCACGTTGGTCGGCTGGAAGCCACCGTGAGCTTGGAGGTCCAGGGGGTCTTGTTGAGATGGAAGGCCCACTGGGGGCTGGGGTCCTTGTTGAGGTGGGAAGGCTGGTGGAAGTTGGAGAAGCTGGTCGGATTGAGGGCCTTGTGGAGGCTGAAGGCCTTGCCAAGGTGGGAGGCCTAGTGGAGGTTGGAGAACCTGGGCGGGTTGGTGGGCTTGAAAATATTGGGAGCACGGTGGAGGTTGGAGAGCCTGGGCGGGCTGAGGGCCATGTGAAGGTTGAAACTCTCGCCGAGGAATGAAGCCTTGTGGTTGTTGGAGGGCCTGGGGCGGTTGGAAAAACTGTGGAGTTTGGAGCTGTAGCAGCGGGAAAGCCTCTGGTGTTTGTTGCAGTACTTGCGGTACGTGGAAAGACTGCGGAACCTCGAATTCTTGTGCAGTTCGACGAGACAGGGGCTGGGAGGCCATCCCACCTTGTCCGGTCGCTACGGGTGAGGTAGGGGGTGTAAACTCCGAGCACTCGCAGCTGGAGGGGTTTCCTCTCAAGCCGCAATGGTAACAAAAATCGACACCGCAACGGCACCTGGATTGTGGACATACCCTCGTAAGCCTCACTTCACGACTTCCCGTCAGCTGACGGGGAGGTAGTTTTGGGGGATACTGACATCACAAGGCGACAGCCTGACATCGTCTCGACGTATGTCCGGCATACAGGACATTTCCTCCACCTGTGTTGCTGCCCAAATCGGTGCAGCAGGACTCCGTTCTGATCTATGGCCGCGTCGCAAACGCCAAGATGAGACCGCTTCTTGCAACGAATGCAGGTGACGAATCCGCACCGGCCACAGATGGCCTCTCGATGGCCGAGCGTCAGGTTTCTCGTCGAGACGAAGGCGGCACAATAGGGGTTTGCGCAGTATGTCTTGTTGGCGGTCCCGTGCTCCTCCATCTTCTCCATGACCTGGTCAACGAGGTCGGGGGGCAGGACCCTTGGGTCCACGAAAATTGGCCTCTGGCAGCATTGCGGAGGAAACCCTGTCTCTCCCCGGACGGCGACTCGAAAGTACTCGACGACGCATGGCTTGCACATGTAGTGCGATTCGGTAGGACATAGTTGGCCATAAACATGGTCTCGTGAGAAAGGGATAAAGGCCCAGCAGAACAGACAATGTTGTAGAGGGGGTTGTGCTGCGAAGAGCCCGTGGCCTAGGTAAACAATATTGGTGTGCCGTCCCGCCATCGCGCTGAGTCCATCGAGAAGGTTGGAAATTTAGGGATATTGAGGCGCGAGTCAGAGTTAGCTTTGGATGGATGTGCCGGATACAAGGAAATAACATTGTTGAACAAATCACACGCGTGGCCGTCATCGTGGTTGCTCCTTTGGACGTCTACTCGGTCGCGGATCGCCCTTTGCTTTGGAAGTTGCAAGTTCAACAAACAGTCAGGCCTATTGCCCATGACAAGCCCGGGCACGCGAAGCAGCTTGCACCTAGTCCTGAACGTGTTAATGCGGAAAGATAAAGCAGCCTTTCAGCCTTCGTCGCCCGGAAGGGACTTCCAGGCTGGATCAACTGGTGATGGCAAGTGCAATGCTCGGTGGAAACCCCTGATGTTGACAACAACCAGCCCTGGCCAATCAGGCAACACGGAGCAGCAGGATCACGACCCACCCCCTTGCAGGGAGCGACGCATCCATCCATCCCCACCATCAACAAACTTGAACCCGTCCGCCAGATCCTCCAAGCTCGACATCCAGACACCGGCCCATGAGAATTGCCTAAACTCCACTGGCCACGGACAACAAGATATTTTCTCACATTTCCTCCACATTTGACCAATCCGAACAACAGACTCCTTGCAGCCGACTGCTTTTCGCAGGCAAACAACAACCATGTCCACCCCACTTTCTGCCCCGACCTCGTACGCCGACTGCGTCACCTCACTGCGCACCTCCCTCTCCCTGCTCGAATCCTCCGTCGCCACCCTCAGCACAGGCGTCCAGGACTTTCCCCGGCTGTCCTCGGTCCTCAAGACCGTCCGGGTACGTTTTTTGTTCTTTCCGTTAACCAGACCCTCTACTTTCCCTGGCCACCACAATGACAGGAATGCTAACGAGGGACGGCGATATTGGACCATCAACAGCACTACGAACTAATCCCCCAACCGACCCTCGCCGCGGCCGAAGCCTCCCTGCGCGACGAGATCGGCCCGTTCGTCGCGCTCCTCCTCGACCGCGCCGACAAGCACCTCGAGCGACAGGCCCGGAGGATCGAGACGCTCAAGGCGCGGGCCGAGCTGAATGCCGGCCGGCTGTCGCATTTGCCCGGCCCAGGCGACGACAAATTGCAGTCTCGTGGCGGTGGTGGCGCGCATGGCCTTGGGAAGGGAAAGGGTACCGGAAGAGCAGGAAACGGCGGCAAGGGCAGGCCGCTGGACGGGGGCGCGGCGCTGCGGGCCAAGGTGGTGCGCCAGAGGAAGGAGGCGCTCAAGTACAGCGTCGAGAGGCTGGAGCTGGAGGTGCTGCAGAAGGAGCGGGAGTTGAGGATGAGAGTGGGGCAGGCGTGAGCTACAAGGCTTTGCAAATCATGGTCCCTGGTTCACCGATTCAGGGGCTCGGTCTACGATGAGAAACGCACATGGAGGCAACGTGCAGGCGCTGATGCGCTTGTTGGATACGCCCCGAAGCGACAACCACTCGCTCCGCTTTGCTGGGACAGGTTGCACTGGGCCACCTCCAACATCTCGCAGCGGGTTTACATACGGACGATTACCATCAACCACCCAGACGGCGCCAGGACCGCATACCTAGTGAAGGGGTCGGGCCCCGGCAAGGGCGCGCGCGTGATGGAATGCAGGGGGCCCCGAGCCGAGTACCACTTCCTTTCGCTAGGAGTGGACGCGGACTAGCAGCTGAGAACCCTCGCATGCCTGTCCGTCGGCCAGCTGCAGGCGTTGACAGATGGACAACGACTTTGAACTTTGAGCCATGGGGAAGCCTAGGGGGCAGGGGGAAACAACCGGCGATGGTTGTCACGATCCGACCCTCTCCCTAGCTCTCAGGTTCCAAGGAGTCTTGAGCAATATCCCTCCCTTGCAGAGCCGAGTGCGGCAAGGTTGACGATCAGGGAGCGGAATCCCGCCAAACATGAGTGGCAAGGCGAAATGAGCAGCATCACGCCTGACTGTATTGGCAGGAGGCAAAAGGCCTCCAAGTTGCAGATCACAGATGGTCTGCGTGGAACCGTGGGTCGAGATGGCAGACTCCAAGTAAACATCCTGTGATCGACAGTATGGTCCATAGGTATTGTACAAGTCACATGCCAAAACGACGATGTGCCATCCGCTACGTCCGGTCACTCAATTTATGCCCGAGGGCCGCTAGGCGTATCATCAATGTCGGCACGCTGGGGTTCGTCGTACTTGCCATCACCAAAACAGATCTAAGGCGTTACATAAAAAGCCTGAGCAGACCACGAGACCGCCGGATAAAACACTGTCACATACACGAATTTGGTACATTGAAAAACAGGGGGGCTGAAAGAAGAGAACCCCGCTACCAAGAGAAGTGAGAAGAAAAAGGGAACCAAAAAGAAAAAAACTCCAGCCAAGCCAAAGGCAGCCAGACCCGCCCACGAACGATCACTGTCCGAATTCTGACCTCGTCCAAAACGCATCCCAGATCGAGCCAAAGCATATTTCAGGCACGACTGACGCTGTCGTGTGTCGCTCTCTGTGCCGTGATCGCATCGCAGGCCCCCATCGGTCAGTCCAAGACAACCCGAGCGGACCGGCTTCTTCGTTCGAGTAGACGCCGAATGGGGCCGAATCGGTTGTAGGGTATATAGAAAACGTCATCCAGACGAGAGAGACAAAAAAAGAGACAGAAAAAAGAAATCATCCCCATGGTATCATGCGTTTTCCGCCCTGACGTCCCATCCTCATTGCTGAGAAAAACGCCGCAAAAACCCTTCTTTTCGACGCCAGCCCTCAGTCCGCAGACTATAACAGGATGAGGTAATTGCTGGGCGCGATTCCTGTCTCGCCGCTCTCCTTCCGCGCTTGCCACCACCTGCCGCTGACGTCGCTGACCTCGAGGATTTCGTGCTTGGAGAAGGAGATTTCGTTGGCATCTTCGGGATTGGCCTCGTAGCTGTAGATGGCCTTGGCCCGGTACGGATACTCGGTTGGTGGCACGATCTCGCCCTCGGTGGTCCCTGCGGGGGGAGCAGCTGCCGCCTTCTGGGTAGCTGCTGCCGGGAAGGGCTGGGGAACCGTCGAATTCCGCATGGTGGCTTGCATGGCGCCCACGCCCACGGGCGACGGGTTCTCGAGCCCATTGAGCTGAGACGTGTACATCTGTGGGGGCTGCACCGAGGTCGAAGTCTCGGGCCTGCGGCTGCCATACCCGCCCGTCATGGTATGTCGGTTTGTCGATGTCGACTCCTTGGCGAGGGCGAACGAGTCGATGTACGCGCGCGGGACGGCGGACGGCGCGGAACCGAAATAGAATATCCACACAATCTGGCGAGTGTTAGCAAAAAGAGATGATCCGCGTCGCGAGACCGAGCGGGTGAACGTACGGTCACCATGGAGAGGAGGATAAAGCCAGCAGCCGCAGCCTCCTTGGCGCCCTGGCTGGTATGGATTAGGCCGTTGACGGCCGATGTCGAGAGCACCAAGCCGCAGCCAAGGTAGCCGACGAGAGCCACATGATACGTCTGAGTGCTATCCGAGGCGACGACGACAAAGACGCCAATGATGACGGCTAGGTAGAAGACCAATGCCCAATACGTGTAGAGCGGGAAGCCGTTCGGCACTTGAACGTGTGCCAGGATTGTCCCGACGAAGGAGATTATCCACGCAAGCTGGGGAAGACAATGTCAGCAGGCCGCTCCGCACAAAGGCACTGGGGGTTGTGGGAGGATCCAGACTCACCGCGGCGATCGAGATGGTGGCAAGAGCAAACGGGTCACCGATGATGTTCCCGAGGCTCACGCGTTTGCGGCCGTACTGCGGCCGGGAATATTCCATTTTTCTGAGCGACGGGGAGTGGAGTGATCCGTAGCCAGGCATAAGTGCAGGTGGTCAGAGTCCGGGCGGCCCAGGAAATGGCGGCAATCCGATGTGTATTTTGCTGAGTGGCGATTCAGTCGGCCAAGACTGTGACAGCGTGCATGGGGCAACGAGTCGTCCGATGTAGCCGCACTTTGGTCGGTTGAACAGGCCGAAGGTCGTCGTCACGGAAAGGCACAAGGACGGGATTGGTGGAGCCCAAACGCAGAGTCGGCTCAATGTCCTCGAGGACAGAGTGGTACGGAAGGGCTGATGTTGGTCGCCTTGGCCGACGGCGCAAGTGAATGGGCTGGAAAATGGAGAGGGCCTCTTCTGACTCTTCTCGGCTCGAGGAACGGGTGGTCAAGCGAACGTGGTGAAGCAGACGATATGGTTCAAGGGCGCAGTATTGAAATGATTGCTGCCTTCAATGAATCGAAATCTTGCCGGCTGTGGCTCGTCGCGCCAGATCAAGTCTCGAGAATCGCAATTCCGCAAATCGCCCAACCCGACCAAAAAGCGCCCTGTATCCTGGTGTCGCAACGGCAGTCCCGGCCAGCGTGCTTCAATCAATCGGCGTGAAAGCGTCGTTCTTGAGAGAAATTCGAAGATGGCGGGCGCAGAAAATAAACGCCAGCTATGTAAAAGAGAATGCGATGGTGGACGAAATGAACGGGTGGGATCCCGTGAGAAGGGAGAACTGGGTGGTGTCGGTAAAATGCGTTGATGCGACGGAAGGGAGGCAGCACAGCCATGGACCAACTGGGCCCTGCGAAGCGGGAAGGGCGGAGGGCAGGAAGGCAAGGGGAAACGCGGATACGATGGGGCCCGCACATGGATGCCGGGCCCTCCAGCCAAGGAATCCATTTGGCTGGACCTCCGGCCTCCATCTCTGCACTGAAAGCAGACCGTGTGGCACCATCAACATTCCTGCTGTCCATTTCCATCCAGTCCAGCTTGCATCACCCGCAGCATTCGATATCGTCTAGTTCCCGTGCCTTTTTTGGTCTTTGGATATCCTGATCAGTTTGTGAGGTCGTGTACAAGCTCCCGTCCTCCCCGCCCTCTCTTGCCGTCAACAGGGAGACCTTGGCTGAGTACTTCGTACCTCATGGCGTAATGCGGCGGTCACTGCGGGCTGCTTGACCATATGGGCAGCGCAATAACTGCCTCCAGAATAACACCATCGCAGCATGCAGACAATATATAGTAGACTCAATGACGCCAGCGACTCTTGCGTGCTGGCTGTCCCGACACTTCCAGTGTACTACGATAAAAAGAACTGAACCTCACCAGAAGGAAGGGGCTTTGGATGGAAGGGTCTGGGCTTCGGAATCTTGCCCCACAAGAGCCGTGGACCCCTACCTAGTTAGATACCGTACGAAGAAGACGACAGTGTACTGTGATATCCGCGTACAACTTGAACTCTCTGAACTCGATACAACGGACCAGAGTCTGAAACACGACGACACAGAAGGACACTTTAAAGGGAGATCTTCTTTCGATACTTGAGCCCGACGAACTTGAACCTAATAACTAAGAGTGTTCGCCCTCGCAGAGATCGGTTCGCTGCGACGACCCTCAAGCCGTCCGAGTCAGTGCATTTGATTGGATCAAGTCTCAAGCAGGTGCGCGGTCTCCCCTGGTTTATGTCTTGGCAGCGGCTGACGACGGCCCCGCTTCGCGTGTTTCACAGTTCACAGACCCCACCAGCTCAAGGGCGAGGGGACGTTGTTGTGTGCCTTGCATGTAGTTGGCGCGAAACACCAAGGAGAGAGAGACAATCTTTACTGGTGACAGGTTCTTGGATCCGTGCTCGCCCTGAACCGAACCTTCTTGGTCCGTTCAGCAGCTGCAATGGCAGGCTGCGGGAAACGGGTGTGGTGGGAAAGTCGACTCCCCTGACGTTTCAACAGAGTGTTTTGTCGTAGGCCTTGGAGGCGGCAGCAGACTGCGCTGCATCCCCGCTTCCCCTGCATATGCCCCGTCGTGTGGACGGATCGCGATAATCCAAAGACGGCGGTGCGGCCGGCCGTTGATGCAGCGAACTCAAATTGTAGTGCCTCCGCGATTTTTCAAGGATACAAGCAAGCGTTTTTAGTCAAGGTCCGGAGCACCCTCAAGATGACCTCCGTCTCGGCAACTCCAAAAGTCACGCTGACGGTGCTGTGGAATGGTCCATTCCAACCGGTGGCTATCAGCGGACATGGAAGAATTTGGCCTCCCTCACTTGGTCATCTCCCCCACATTGCTGTCCGCCGACCGTCACAACAACTCAACCAGCCTCCCTGTGAAGAAGACCGAGGTGATCAGGCACATGAAGTTTAGGATTCAGTTGACTCTAGCGCCGAGAGTTTCCTCATCGCAGCGTACGGCCGTACCTGTTCGAATGAGCTCCCTCTAAAATCAAGTTTCCAACCGAGAGTTTGCGGGCAAGAGTGATGATCGCGGGGTTGAATCAGTTCTTGAAACACGGGAATGCAAATTGCCGGCCGAGCGAGTACTGCACAGATACACCCAGGTCCTCCCTCATGCCTTTCCGCCGCCAGCTCTATCTCAGCTATCGCATTCACTGCTGGCGTTGGCTGGAGATCGTCCAGCTCAGCGCATCTCGGCCGGGCCTGAGGCATCATCACGCCGGCCACAACCACATTGCCCCTCGTTCCCCAGACGCCGAGCGTAGATAGCCTGCCGTTGGTTCTAGCCGTATCTCGGCTTTCGGGTGGTAGAGCAAGCACCTGCCAGGCTAGCCAGCTTGTACCATCCACCCTCATCTTCATCTCGAGTATTGAAGCCCACGGGTCCAACGACACTGTCCCAGCCGGGCTCCATATCTCCTCAGCGTCCCGAAGAGCGAGACTGGGCTGCAGACGGACAGTCTCAGACTGCACACCTTCAACCACAGAGCCCCAACCTCGAAAGACCATATCAAGGCATGGAAAGGGTGAATGCCTAGGGATGTTGGTCCGTCGCCTTCCCATGCCCAGCACGTCTCAAACTGCCATCGACAATCCAAGCTGTACATCCGCGGCCCTACCCCCACCCCGCCCCGTTATATTCCTCATCCGTAAACATGGCGTATCGGTTTGCCATGCAGTCGCAACTCTGTCATGTCTTTCATCACACACTTCCTTTCCCATCTCCAAAAGGCATCCCATCATCAATCAAACCTTATCCGCCTCAGCCCGCACCCTCTCCGCCCTCCTCACCCCGCGCTCAACCCTCTCCAACCGGCCCTCGACATCCGCGAGCCGCACCCCGTACCGCAGCACGCCGCCCTCGTACCACGCGCGCACGGCCCGCTCGCTGCGCGCCCGCAGCTCCGACATCTCGGCCGCCTGCGCGAGCTGCAGCGCCTCGACGCCGCGCATGCGCGGGCCCAGCGCCGCCAGCGCGGCGCTCTGCCTGGCGTCGGGGACCGGCGTGTCGGCCGTCGCGGCCGTGAGGGAGGACGCCACGCTCGGGAAGGCCGTCGCGTAGGCGAGAACCGTCGCGCGCACCGCGGCCGGGGACAGCTGGGTTGGTGGGAGCTCGGGGGGGGATGCGATGCTGGAGGGCGGGGGCGGGTGGAAGAGGGAGGGGTGGGCTTTGTCTGGATTCGAGCCGGTGTCAGTAAATTGGTAAACTGGGTGGGGGAGTTGCGTAACGGGGGCTTAATTAAAGAGGGGGCGTACAGATCTTGAGGATCTCGGCGTAGACGCGGAAGTGGCGGACGAGTTGATTGAAACGGCGTTCGAGCTCTGCAAGCGAGGTTGTTGCTGGCTCTTGGGTGGAGGGTGTTGCTGGGCCGTAGAGGATGTGTTCGAGGCGCAAGAGACGCTCCTCGAGCAGAGAGATGGTCGCTAGGGTTGTTTCGTCCAGTGTGTTGTCCATGATATCGGTGTCAGGAGCCTGCGCACGCGCTGAATATATTCTTTTGAGTGCCCAAAATGGAGCAAAACATCAGCAGCAGTTAAGTTTGGCAGATGTTGAAGCGGCAACTGGATTCAACGCGGTTCCCAGCGAAATGGAGTTGTTGATGGCTCGATCCAGATTGGGCAATCGAAGTCCCTGGGTCCATCTTCAGATGGCGCCAAGAGATGGCCTCGAGAGTCGAGATGCCCTTGCCGAACAGTGCACATACTGTGGTTTGCACGTCAGTCACTTCAATTCAGAAGCACGCATTCTCCCATTTCAACAAATCTTGCCATTCTCCTTTGTTGCTCTCTTTCTTTGTATCTTCCCCCTCAATCCTCTTTACCTCTGTATCCAGAATCACAGCCACAATACACCCATATAGCGATGTTGCGCTGCACGAGTGAGACGGAACTCAAAAGCCTCCATGGAGTAACAAGGTGTACCACAGTGCGCCAAGTTGAGGGAGCTTGGTTTTATCGGCAACGAGCCAGCGTGAACAATTCATTTCTTACCCATGGATGTGTCCCAACTTCAGAATCCAGGTTGACGAGTTGACAGAGCCATTCTCGCCATCTTAGCTGCTCACTATCCATTGCGGAATTTAAGCGTTGATTCACAGGCCGTTGTCTGTTTGTTGCCCCCCGCCGTTGCCGGTGGTCGTGATGGCCAGCAACTATGCAGCGAAAATGTGGCGGTAGGTTTCTGGCAGAAGTCATTAGTTCAAGCAGGACTAATGCATATAAGAAACGCTTTGCCCTACTCGTAGGGACTCTTACCATAGAACGACACAGCGTCTTTCAGATAATCCTCATGCTTCGACAAGAGGTGGTTGGGTTGCCAAGACTGTCGCGGCGAGGGAACTCCTCGCCGCAACCGGCGACGAAGCAAGTGTGCCGCTCCCCATCGCCGTGTGTGCTGCGGTGGCGGACGAGGGTTGCCTTGCTGATGCACTTGAGCCCACAGTCACGACAGATCAGATCGTCGCCAGAGTGGTTGAGAGCAATGTGGTTCCTGCGGAAAGGTGTTTCAGTTCCTCATGTTGCTGGAAACGCTTGACAAATCTCTTAAACGTGACCTGAGACCGCCCGATCGGCCTATCATCGCAACGTCAGGGGATTCAAACTTACATCAGCTCATCGTTTGAAGCGAACGATGCAATACAAAGATGGCCGCGGCACTTTTTTAGGTTGCTATTGTTTTGCGATGCCATGTTGATGTTGGCTTGGTGTGCTGGCGATGTGGAGTGAACTACAGTGCTACTTATCGAAAGCACGGTGTTTTGTTTACTGATTTGGATTTTTGCTGGTACTTCTTGCTTGTAGAGTACCAGAAAGGTACCTTCTTCTGCCTTAGTCATTACAGTGTGATGCACAGTAAACTGGCTTCCAACCCCCATCTTTATATTGTCCTCGAACTTCAATTTTGCCGACTGGTTCCTTTCCCTCACCAACAACAACAACATGCTAACAATAGCTAACGATCTAGTTGATGACAGTGTAGTCTGAGCTTTCTCGCTGTCTATGTCTTGGTCTGGTCCCGAGTCGAGTCCCAAGAGCGTACCTAGACGAGGACCGGATTTGTAACGACACACTGACACAGCATGACAGGCAGGCGGCCTGAGAAACGGATCCAAAAACCTCTATCCATCTTCAGATCATGTTGAGTTCTAAATGCGGAGCTCCTTTGACTGCTCCTGAACATGGCTGTACATGATGTGACACTGCTTCTCCCCCAATCAAGGTTTACACTCAAACTTTGAATCCCCTCGCTCCATCCTCGCGATCCTATGCTGTGGCAAATGATCCCCATTTACAGTAGACCTGCCCTGAACCAACTACACCACAAAACACCCGACCTGAACCCATATACCTGCATCACAGATCCCCATGGCCCTCAGTCATCATTCAAGTTGCGCTCAGCCACCCCCTCCGCCTCGTGCAGCGTCTTCAACCACGGCACGCGAATTACGGCCACAAACCGCGCCCAATCGGTCGATTCCCAGAGTGAATTTTCCAGCTGATCCAAGGATACTTGCACCGGCCGCTCCAGCCGTTCGTTGGCCGCCACCCGGCAGTCGTACAGCCGGTCGTAGAAGAACTTGCCCATCTCCCACTGGCCGCCGTGGAGCGCGCGGGCGGCGCGCAGGACAGAATCGCGGTCGAGCAGCACCACCCCTCCCGCGACGGCCCGGGTGGCAGCCCCGCACCATCCGGCCGCGTACCGGCCCGCCACGGTGCGCATGCCCGGCAGGCCCGCGAGTGCGGCGCCGCCGAGCCCGTACCACTGGGCCGCGTCCTGCGGCCGCATGGGCTGGAACACCTCTGGGTACTCGATGCAAGCGACTAGATACAAGACCCAACAATGTCAGTCGTTTCATTCATGCCTATGATTGCAGCCTGTTGAAGGTGTCTCGGGAGTTACTTCGGGAGCAAAAACTGCCCGCTTTGGGGACAAGACAAAGCCACTCCCGTGACTCCCGAGACACCTCCTCGAAAAGGGGGGAAGAAGAAAACAGCATGAATTTAACATACTGCAGAGGCGGCGGCAGGTGACGAGGTACAGGTGCCCGCCCAGCCCGTCGCAGGCCTCGCACTCGGGCGAGCGCAGCGCCGCGTGCAGCATGCGGAGCGAAAGGTTGCCGTCCGCGCCGATGGCCGCCGCGCCGCGCAGGGTGTTGGGCGCGTGCCGGAGGATGGCCCGGTACTCGGGTATCGAGTCGACCGTGTCGGCGGCGCGCCGGTTGAGCGTCCGGAAGGCCGCCAGCGAGCGCAAGTCCAGGTCGAGCAGGATTTGCTGGGCCAGCTCCACGGGCAGAGCGGCGAGGGCCCCGAGGTCTGCGGCCGGCGGGCAGCGGGGTGCGGCGCTTGTGCCGGCGGGGATGGGGGCGGCGAGGTTCCCGTCGAGGGTGCGGTCGACGACGAGCAGCAAGGGGTGCGTGAGGCCGTGGGACTCCATGCTGGCGGCGTCGCTGGTTCGCTGTGAGAGTCGTCGGGAAAGATGAAATGTCCAAGACTCAGGTCTTGTAGCGTCTGTCGAGTCCGCGTTGTCCGATCTGAGCCTTGTTGGATGAGAGCAATGGAAAATGTGTGAGATGGGTCGAGGGCAGCGTATGCTTTATAGTCTGCGAAGGCTGGTACTGATCTGGTGGTTCATGACGTGCCTCAGGGCGTGTCGAGCATGTTGACGCTCCTTGTCGTGTTCGAGCTGCATTAGGTTCAAAGGTCAACGCAATATAGTATAGACATCAACGTCACCCCATATCCTGCATGTGCAGAAACAAGCGCAAACCCGCGTCATCGTTGGAAGATTTTTCAGTCAACGGCGAGACAAGACGCCATCTCCATCTTGCTCCGCCCAGGGAACATCGTGGGCCTCTGTGCAAGGTCTGTGCAATCGTAGCGCTTTGAACGGAAATGACGGCCTGCTGATGTACTTGTCCACCCACTGTGTAAGCCGCTTCCATACCGGCCAGTGCCCTCAAGTCCGTTGAGGGAACTAGGGTAGTGGTGATGGCATAGTTGACCCCTTCCAAGGTGATGCAGTTGGAACTAAGATCTTGACTTTTCTCATTCCAAGTTGACGAGGTACCTATATAGAGCCTGAGGCTTTGATGGCCAAGGTGTCAGCAAGTTGGCCCAGCACTCCAATTTCAAGCGGACGACCGGCTTTCCCATACACCGCACTTACATATATCTCTTCGCTCATTGATACCCGCATGTGTCCATAGGCCCTTGCGTATCCATCACGTCTATGGAGAGCCACCCCGCGTCACAGCAAGAGAAGAAATCCGCAAAGATGAGGGTCAGAAGCTGAGAGCTTGAGCAACTCGACTGTCAAGGGTCTCGGAGTCAACAGTACGAAAAAGAAACGCCCGTTCCTTGCCCACCGACTGATCCAGCACCGACGAAACGCCAATGAACCGCAACGGCATGACGACCAAGAACTCGAACCCTGAAGAATGTACACCCATATATGCCTCCCTTCGATTGCCTGCTTGCATGCTTGATCGCGATCTCTAAAAGCGAGCGACCGAAAAGAACAGAAAGGAAACGGGCCAAAGACGCCCCGGCCCCCACCATCAAACATCAGACACATGGGACCCGGAATATGCTTTCTTTTCCTTTGCTTGTTATCGTACGTCAAGAACCATCCGGAACCAAGAAAGCGACATAGGAAATCCCGTAAGCGATGTTTGCAGTGGCAGTACCCGTAAAGAAGGAAATCCATGTCCCGTCATCGTAGGGACCAAGTGACGTATTAGTTTTGTCGGTTGTTGTTGTTGCAAGCTGCCTTGTTCTTTCGTCGTCATCGTGTCAAATGAAACATCGCCATCACTGCCATCATGGTCTTGCGCCCTGCTAGTGCCATACTAAGCTGTAATAGTATGTCGGCAATGGGCCAGAGTGCTTTGGCCATCCTTGCTGTATGAACCGCCGTGGGCGCCCTTCCAGCATCAGCCCCTGAGTTAGCGATCCGGGCTTGGCTGCGGCTGCCAGCCGTTGAGGTAGGCCATCAGCCCCATTCCGAAGAGAACCACCCCGATCATGGAGGCGTACGGCAGCGTGTGTATTAGCGTGTCGTCGTGTTGCTGTTTCTGCACAGCTAGGGACGCTCCCGTTGGCAATGGTTTCATGGTATTGGCCCGAGATGGGATGGGCCTGGAGTCAGAGACCTCGTCTTCCGCCCGTCCGTCGAGGTTGGAGACAGTCGGTTGGTCGGTGGCATGGCCGTTCATGGTTGCGGCGGCTTTCTCAAGGGCCTGCTCGTGGCTTGCGGCACGCCGCCTGCCCCTGGATGCCGACCTGGCTTTCCTCTCAGCCTCTCGCCTCTTGTCCTCTTCATCGCGCTGCCGTATCTGGATCACCATCTCGGCAAGCGTCTTGCGGTCGGCGTCCCGCTCGGCTTCGGCTTTCTCCGCCCGCAGCCTGAAGGCCTCGAGCTGTTCCCTCAAGCTGTTCATTTCCGAGGCCATCGAGTCTATTCGCGCCTGGAAGGCGGCGGCCAGGACTTCGGCCTTGTCCGGTTGCGGAGGGGCATTCTCCTCCTCGAAAATGGCCAGACCCATGTCGACTTCATCAACCAGAGCGGGTTGCTCGACGGGAAGGTCAAAGGCCTTGTCGAGCTCGGAGTGGCCGTTGACCAAAGGCGCTTCCACGGCGCCGTTCATCTTGGCGTGGCTGCTCTCCTCCATCTTCTGCATCATGTCCTCGGCATACATCCGAGCCTCCCTCTCCTTGTTCAACATGACCTCGAGATCCCGCACCCTCGCCGAGTGACTGTCGAGCTCCTTGGTGGCGTTGTTGAGTGCTTCCGTAAGGAAAAGGATCTGATTGTTGTCTTGGCGAACAGGAGACGAGCCCGCGGGCTTCGGCCGCTCTGTCGTACCTCTCTTCAACGAGGGCGCGTCCGAGGCCCGAGCCGAGTCCGGCTTCTCGGGAAGCGGCTGGGACGGCGGCGGCGCAGGCGGCTCAGAAAACCGCGTCTTGCCGCCGTCTGACCGGAACGAGACGTTCCCATTGGGTAAGTGTGCTTTGGGAGGTTCGGGGACTTCGGGCTTGTCCGCGTTCTTGATGTCTTCCTTGGACAAGAGGGAGTTGACGAACTGGCTTGTCCGAGCCAGATCCTGGTTTTGCAATCGCGCATTGCGCATTTCAGTCTGTGGCGGCGACACGTCAGTACTGCAAGCCAGCCAACGGAGTGTTCGACCTACGTGAAGTTTCTTGACGATGTGCTCCGTCGTTATCGGGTTGAGCCAAAACTGTCGTTGCTGCGCCAGTGTGCTTGGCTGCGCTCCCATGTTCCCCGGCGCCATTCGGATGTTGGCCGCCACTCCAGGTTGGCCGCCCGCTCGTGCTCGGAACGGCGAGGGGCCCCCTACGGGCAGCATCATTGCACTATTCAGCGGATCGAGGTCCCCAAAGTTCATGTCCAGGACGTTGCTGGTTGGCGTGACGAAACCGGCGTGCTCGACCTTTGCAGCCACCTTGTGATGCATCACCGTCTTCTGGTCTTCATTGACAATGTCGATGCCGAGTTCGAGGTGGTCTTGGGTCTGCAGTTCGTGCGGTTCCGACTCCCGGTTTTCGAGCGACAGCCGGGTGCCGTTCACAAACGTTCCGTTGGACGACTTGACGTCCCGGATCCAGATCTTTCCGTTGGCGTCTGCCCATATCTCAGCGTGCTGCCGCGACAGTACCTTGCTGTCGAAGTAGCCGTTGATCGGGGTCGGCACCGTTTTGGCGTTGGTCTGACGTCCGATCCGAAGCGTTTCCGGAAAATAAGGAACCGAGATAGTCTTGCGCTCGAAGCTGCCATTCAAGGACAGAAGATAGAGCACCGGTTGTCGGCCTGAGCTCATACCGTCCGTGCCTGGACGGGCGAGCCCGTTTTGACCCCCGAGCTGGGCCTGTGCCGCCAACAGGGATTGCTGCTGATGAAGACCCGACGCGCCATTAACACCATTTGAAACGGGCGGCCGGCCGGACGCTCTGGAAAACTCGGCGCCCCCGTCATGTTTCCCGTTTAGCCATGGCGCCTTCGCAGTCGGTCGCTTGCGCGGCGCGGGATTCGACCAGCCGTTCGCGTCACCGGCGGTTGGCATGGGGACGCCGTTCGGCTGCGCGCTGGCATTGGATGTGACGGTCGAGTTGGACGAATTGGACGAGGTCGAGGACACGGACGACGAGGAGCTCGTCCTTTGAAGGGTCTTCCGCTGCATGAACATGTTGATTCCTCGGGCGTCATCGGACGGGTTCATGGAACTGGACGGCTGCCCACCGTTAACGGTAATCCATCCCGGCCGGTTTAGATTCGCGAAGTTGGGAGGATTCGCAACGGCAGTCATGGGAGTGACGCGTCGGGAGATGGGCGAGGCAGCGGGCGGCGAGGGGAGATGGGAAGGATACGGCTGCAGACGAGGTCGATGCGGCGCTGGCGAGGTCGGCGTGTTTGCATGCGGGTCCTGTTCAGCGAGGAGCTAGGGCAGGAGCAAGAGTGTTGCCCTCTCGGAGTGGCGCCCGCACTCAGCATGCAGAGGATGTCGCGGCCGCCTATGTGGTCTGTGAAGTTGTCGCCGAAGGTTAGCTCTTGACAGTTGACACTGACGTCGAGGCGCAAGCGTCGCTGCCGAGCTAGGGGTTGTCGATTGCGGAGAAGGGCGAAGGCTCGGGGAAAATCGTGTTAATTTGCGGGCAGGCAGTACAAGGAGGGAGCAAACCTCTTGGAGCGCACCCAGCAAAGATGCGGTGGATTTGTTGCGGCTCGGCGGTGGCAAGCACGGTCACTGAATGCGACGGCACACGGAGAAGTGTGAGGTTGACGAATTTTGATGGATCGTCTCCTGGCCGGGGGCACCGTCGAGGCGCTTAGCGAGCGGGCCAGATGGCGGCCTGCGCGCCGCGCCCCTGCTCGAGTCACCCTTGTTGGCGACTTGCTCGAGTCACCCTTGTTGGCGACTTGCGTCCTGCTCTTTCCAGCTCCGGCCTTCTTTGACTCCTGATTTGCGCCCATCAAACCACCTCAGCTTATTCACGATTTAACAACTACAACTAACATGTGATTCATTTGACACTGCGGCCGTCTCATCTGACTTTTTCAATCTTCCTGGACAACTTGAACTCTCAAGTTAATCCATCCAGCGAATCTTTTGCTCTGCGCGACCGGTCTTCGACCTGGGCTCGTCACGTGAACTCTTCTGGCCATTGACCTTCAGCAGCAGAGCGTTGTGGCTTGTGCATCACTGAAAGCGAAGTTGATTGGCCTTCAGTTTAATAAAAAGCCTTGCTACAAGAAATTCTGAGCATCCGTGACGTCCTGGTTATACTCATAACTCAGGACTGTTGCAGGTACCTATTGCTCAGGTACTTCATCGCAGTTTGACATCGGCATGGTCAGGGAGGGTTTAGGCTCAGGAACAACTCTGTTTTCTCCTTTCTCGATGGACACAAGGAATTCAGTTTCCAGAGCATGGAACAGACATTGGTGCTCAACCAAGCGAGCCAGGGTACTTGTCTGGTGCCGTGGCCACCTCTCATAAAATCCAGTTTTCCCTTACCTACAAAAGACCCCTGCCCCCAAGGGTTGTGCAGGACCTCATTTGCGGGTGAGGAAAACCGCATTTGATAAGAAGATCTAATGGAACGTTACCGTTTATTTTTATGTACAGAAGTACATCCTACAGTTCAGATTTGAAGGTCATGGGCGCGTGGCTCTCCTCACGTGCGCGCTATCACAGGTCGGGTGACGCACCCAGACGTTGCTGGTCCGTGCGTCCCGGTCCCATTTTGCCCGGGGCAACTCCCAGCAGGAAAGTTGACGATTATCTAGAATCAACGCGGTTGTTTCTCTCGTCAACGACTCTGAATATCGACTCTTTCCCCTAACATTCCCGATTGCGTGTGCACCTGCTACCTACAATCACAATGCCACCTCCGCCAAGCCACCCAGGAGGTGTTGGCCCCTCCAACTTCGACAAGTGTATGGACGCATCTCGCAGCGCCTCTCTTGTTTTCCCAGATTCATGTTCTGCGCAGCGCCAGCTAACTTGGGCAACAGTCAAAATGGGCGCCATGATGGGCGGCAGTACGTGCATGTCCGCGTGATCTGTACTTGCCACCGTCCAGCAGACCGCTGACATTTGCTGGACACAGCGGTTGGCACGATCATCGGTTTCATCTTCGGTACGACACCCCCGGCCGACAGCGGACTATGGCGGAGCTGAACAGGGCGGGTCTAACGCGGAACCCAGGGACTGTCAACATCTTCCGATACGGCGCCGGACCGAACGGAATAATGAGGACGTTAGGCCAGTACATGCTGGGATCCGGGGCAACCTTCGGGTAAGGCTGGGTCCCTCCCTCGGCTGTGCGTGGGGGACGGCTGCTGGAACCGTAGCTAACGCGCTTTCCACAGCTTCTTCATGTCCATCGGCAGCGTCATCCGGTCCGACGCCTCGCCCATTGTCCAAGAAGCCTACTTGCGAGCCCAGAGACGGCCTATTATCATGGCCTCGCACGCCTTCCGTCCCTACCAACCCACGCGCCGCGACAATTGACGGCCCGGCCATTCAAATTTTGCCTGCGGCTCTGTGAGCAGTAAGGAAAGGCCATGTAATTTGATATGCTGTACATACGACTTGCCTCCAGAGCAGAATTGATATGCTGTACATACGACTTGCCTCCAGAGCAGAATGGGATGGCGTTTAGGAGAAGCTGGGGAAAACACTCACTTTGTGTTAATACATGCTTTAGCCGTATCCCTCCCTCCTCCCTCCTGCGCCGGTTGGATTGGTCATGATGCAGCTTACGGTGTGTGCAGTTAGGATCACGCCCTGGTTTGCCAGCGTGGTTGCATCTGCATCATCCACGACTTGCCCGCCGCCCGCTCAAGGCCAGTCATGACGTCTCACGACGCCCGAAAAGGCCATCTTTGGAAGATTCGATGCGGTGCGTCCATTCGGGAATACGAAAGACTTCCAGTGGAACAGGCATTCCAGCCTCGCCCCTGGATGTAACTAGAATGTGCTGTGGCACAACCTTATCCTCGGACAATTTTAGCATCATCGCCAATAGTCGAGCCAATAGTCGAGCACACAACGTCGTTTGGGGTTGCCGTCATGGTCCTATCTGAGCCAGGAGTGGCGCGTCCAACAAACACAAAAAATGTGGACTTTCCCCGAACGTCAGCCGAGACACCGACGGCATCGGCGACTCTGCTGCCCCTGGCACTGTCGGTTTCTTGCAGATTACTGATGGCCGACATGCATACCCAAACGTGTCTCGCTTAGGTATGGCCCCGTCCCGGTCCCGGTCCCGTCTCCAGTTGCTGGTTCCAAACCAAGGACCGCAGGTGTATCACCGGCGCCCGAGGCAGTCTGAGAGGCTTCTCCCGTCTTGGCCAGCTGGCTGGGAATTCTCGGCACGGCCTAGCGGAAAGCTGTGTATGGATATGGCTACGCTTGGAGTCCACAAGTACAGCTCTCACCTGCCTGCCAACCAGCGGATTCTTCCCCTTTCAGGATGGTGATGCAGCATGCCGGCGAGCTGAGTTGACTTGCCACAGCAGCCATCAGTCCCTGCTCCCCCTGTCTGGTTGCTCTATTTGCAGGCTGCTTCCAACTCGCAAGTCAGCAGTGAAGCCTTCCACCCAGCTGACTTAGAGGTTTGGAGTTGTCGGAACCCAGGGAATGCGCCACGTCTCTGCACGTGGACACCGGGGCCGGTCCCAGTTCGGCAGGGTCCTTGCCCTTGTCCGACAACGCCGTGTTTCGTCTCTGTGGCGCCTGGTTTACCTGTTTCCCGGTGCCGAAGTTCGACGACGATCACCGTAGGGAACAGGTATATACGTGTACCTCGGTACCCTGCGCCATGTACGGTCGGGCCGGCCGGCCTCTGCCATAGGCCGTCTCGGGCTCAGCCGCTCCAAGCACAGCAGAGTCAGCGCACCACAGCCACCCATGGGTCGGCTTCATATCGGTGAATTAGTGTCAAACACCTTAGTGCCCCATTCCCTGCCCGCTGCTTCTAACAATATGCCTTTAGTATTGGCGCTGGAGCTTGGCGCTCCTATGGGTGAGCACTTCTGATCATGGGGGACCTGGACGAGAACTGTCGCCGACATGTACAGGACCAACATCCCAGGCTGTCTTGGATTGATCAATTTGACGTCCGTACGTGTGCGCGGACTGAAGGGTCCTTCCAGGATTTGGCTTGTTTCAGCATGGCAATACCGGGATCCGATCACGATGGACTCGGGACGCAGCCCTCTCTGCCCCTTATTGATCACCGTCCTTCTGCAGCCTGTACTTCACGACATGCGGCGTGCAGGGACTTGGCCGGCTGGCCATCACGAGAATGGTTGCTCGCGACGCGGACTGGACGCGGACTTGGGCTGCCGGGTCTTCCCACCTCCCTATCCAATATATGTTAAATATGCCGCTGTATCACGCCAGACGACGCAGGGCGACGCTTCTCCGATTTGAGCAGCGGGTGTAGCATACGCTTCGTCAGTCCCTCATTTTTCTTGTTTTCCTTCTCGGGTCCTCGTCATATAATCAGCAGTTTCCTTCACCGCTCATCATGGGCATCACCTCGTTGCGCGGTCTCTTTGAGAGCGTCGTGAACGCCGTCACCGCATTAACCGTGTCCGCGTTGGACCAGACTGATACCAACGGGTGAGTCCTCCCCCCTCATCCTCGGACTGCATCATGTACCGTGCAGGAAGCCGCTCTAACATGACGCTAGACTCTCAGTCCTGGGGACTTTCGTAGCCCCTCCCTTGCCCCTGTTCTTACCGGATGGTCCGCGGCCCGGGCCGTATAGGTTCCCATGGGGAAACCGCACCGACTACGGCAACAACCCGTACCGCGACTGCCCCACGACCGGGGTGGTTCGGCGCTACCAGCTCACTGTGAGCCGCGGCATTATTGCCCCGGACGGCTATGAGCGGGACGTTCTTCTCGTCAACGGGGCTTTCCCGGGCCCCCTGATCGAGGCGAACTGGGGCGATATCATTGTGGTGGATGTGCACAACAACATCACGGACCCGGAAGATGGTACCGCCATCCACTGGCATGGTTTTCTCCAGCATGAGACGCCCTGGGAGGACGGCGCTCCGGGCATTTCCCAGTGCCCCATCCCGCCCAGGAAGAGCTATCGATACGAGTTCGTTGCCAGCCTGTACGGTTCGTCATGGTATCATGCTCACTACTCGGCGCAATACGCCGGCGGTGTCGTGGGCCCAATCATCATCCACGGCCCCTCGCACGAGCACTACGATATCGACCTTGGTCCTATCATGTTGAGCGGTAGGTCCTGTTGCCGCTGGGCGTTTGACGCCGGCACGGGTCGAGAAACTGACAGGTTTCTTTGCAGACTGGTACCACAAAGAGTACTCGGACATTATCAGAGAAATGCTCGCTCCGAACGGCAGCCCCATGGTGTTCTCGGACAACAACTTGATCAACGGCAAGATGTATTTTGACTGCTCCACCGTGGCGCCAGGAGACACGACTCCCTGTGTCAACAACGCTGGAATCTCCAAGTTCAAGTTCGAGACCGGCAAGACGCATCGCTTGCGTCTGATCAACTCGGGGGCCGACGGCGTCCAGCGCTTCTCGATTGACGAGCACACCATGACTGTCATGGCCGAGGACTTTGTGCCGATCAAGCCGTACAACACGTCGGTGGTCACCCTGGGGGTCGGCCAACGCGCCGACGTGCTCGTCACGGCCAACGTCGGCAAGCCCGGGTCGGCCTTTTGGATGCGGTCCAGCCTGACGACGTGCTCCCCGGCGCGGCAGCCCAACGCCGTC
Source organism: Parathielavia hyrcaniae (assembly GCA_033575675.1). NCBI lineage: Eukaryota > Fungi > Ascomycota > Sordariomycetes > Sordariales > Chaetomiaceae > Parathielavia > Parathielavia hyrcaniae. The sequence goes on from MU863630.1 coordinate 519,971, forward strand.
GCGGCCGTCTACTACGACAAGGCTGACACGAACGCGGTGCCGTCCAGCCGGGCCTGGGACATACCGGACGCCGACAGCTGCTCCAACGTGGACCTCAGCGTCACGGAGCCGCTGTACCCGATCCCCCTGCCCGAGCCCTCCTTCACGCAGGCCATGGACATCGAGCTGTTCAAGAACGCGTCCAACGTGACGCTGTGGAAGTTCAACGGCGTCTCCATGCGGACGCACTACAACGAGCCGGTGCTGCTGGTCGCCAACGAGGGCAACTTCAGCTTCCCGGCCCAGTGGAACGTGGTCAACTACTACAGCAACACGTCGGTCCGCATCGTCATCAACAACAAGACGCCTGCTCCGTAAGTTCCACACTCTCCGTGCCCCATCTGCCGAAATGAGTGACAATATAGGTAATATGCTCACACTGGCAAAAAAGGCACCCCATGCACCTCCACGGCCACAATTTCTACGTCCTCCACGAAGGCCCAGGCCCCTGGGACGGCCGCAGCATCGTGCGCCCGTCTAACCCACACCGGCGAGATGTCTACCTCGTCCGCGGCAACGGCCACCTCGTGATCCAGTTTGACGGAGCTCCAGGTACTGTTATGCTCACTTTTCTCCTCTCCTTTTTTGACTGAAATGGAGTCTAACTTGGTTGGGGGGGCGGGGAAACAGGCATCTGGGCGTTCCACTGCCACATCGCCTGGCACGCGTCAGGCGGCTTCTTCGCGTCGCTGGTTGTTGAGCCCGAACTGGTAGACGCTATGCACATTCCCTCCGATGTCAAGCAGAACTGTGACGCCTGGGATCTGTGGTCCATGCACAATGTCGTGGACCAGATCGACAGCGGTACATAACAGCTGGTAGGAAGGGGGCTGGGTGTTGACGTTGGGCAAGAGCATGTGTGGGATAGGGGGAAGGTTTTGTGTTGGTACGTTGCTTGCATCGCCTCAGGCGAATTTCTTCGCTTTCTCTTGAAGAGTGTACACTTTCATTCCGGGGTTGATCTGAACTGTTTTGGTATAGAGCATGAGGGAACATTTCTTGGTAGCTACAGAATAACTCCTGACGCCAGGCGAAGCTGGCTTCGATGGTGTAGCCCACCGACTTGTGCCAGTGGTTGTTCCCAGGGGGCCAAGTCCTCAACACACAGGATGCCATGATGAAACGACAAGGTGCGCAGCGACATCATGTCAATAACAGGGGCAGTTTTGCTCTGAGCGAGCTCGATCGGGAACAGCGGAAGTTTGACGGTCGCACTAGGCCAGTTGCCCCTGAACACACACAGCCAGGCGGTGCTCCACGCGGCAGCCTGCAGATCCCAAAAAAGGATCACCGAGAGAGGGATGGATGTCTGCGACTGATTGGTTGATCAACACACCGAGAGTTATGCATTACTCGTCTTGTACGCCCTGATTACGCCATTCCTGCCATGCCAAACCCGCCGGAGGCAAAGTCACCCTCCACGCTCAGATCCAGCCCCTTAAACCCATCCTCGACCACCCAGGAGCGGCCCTTCTCCGGCGCGTACAACGCCTCACAGGCTCGTCCGACCACGAGCAACCCGGGTGGGCGGCTCCCCTCCTGCTCGATGGCCTCCGCCACAAACCTCAGCGTCGTCCGGATGACCCGCTGATCGGGACAGCTGGCCCGCTCAATGACGGCACAGGGCGTGTTGAGCGGCCAGAGAGGCCTCTTTGTTGTCCCTTGTTTCCGCTCAGCTGTTCGAGTCTCTCCTTCTCGGCTACCTTCTTGCTCCTGTTCTTGTTCTTGTTGTTGCTGCTGCTGCTGCTCCTCCTCGGTGTAACCCGTCAACTCGGCCACCAACCCCTCGATCCGGTGCAGCGCCATCAAGAACACCACGGTCCTGCTCCCCACATACTCGGGCGGCTGCGGCGCCTTGCCTTTCTTCCCCGTGCCGGTGCAGACGAGCACCTGGTCTGCGACATCCCTCTGCGTGGGCGGGATGCCAGCGAACAGCGGCGCGCTGAGGCTGCTGGTGATGCCGGGCAGGACGACCACGCGGTCCCCGAGCCCGTGCTGCCGGAAGAAGGCGACTTCCTCCCCGCCGCGCCCGTAGATGAACGGATCGCCCTGCTTGAGGCGGAGGACCGTCTTGCCGGCCCGCACGCCGTCGAGCGCCTGCTCGAGCAGTTCCTCCTGGGCGCGGTCGGCGTTGCCGGGGAACTTGCGCGCGATGGACACCGGGGTGCGCCGCGGGATGAGATCGAGCACGCCGGCGGGGACGAGCTTGTCGGCCAGGATCAGATCTGCCGCTTGAATTGCCTTGTAGGTGGCGCGGGTGAGGAGGTCCGGATGGCCCGGGCCGCTGCCGGCAAGGATGACGCGGCCGCGCTGACCGTTCCCAGGCTTTCCGAGCCCGCCGCCGGGAGCCGTCGCCGGCGTCGGCGTCGTTCCAGAATACGACCTCAAGATCCCCTCGACATCTTCCTCCCCAATCTCAGCCAGCCTCCGCAACGGCCAGTACTCGCACACCTGCGCGAGCCACCTGATCCTCCTCGTCTTGGCCGCCTCGGCATCCCCCTCGAGTACCAGCTTGTTCAGCCCGGCAGGCTGGTCGACCGAGTCATCCACCCCTTCCCCCTCCGCGGCGGCAGCCTCGGCTAGCAACACCATCCGCCTCATCTCACCCAGCCTCTCCACGGCAGCGCCCAGACCCTGCGGCAGCCCCGCCGCCACCTCCCGCCTGATACGCCCCGCGAGCTTGCACCCGCGCCCGTTGGTCGTGACGCCAATCTGCAGCGGCCCGTCGGCGTGCACGCTCAGCAAGCTGAAGGAGCACAGCTCGGGCGCGTCGACCACGTTAACGGGGATGCGGTGCCGCCTGCACAGCTTGGATACCTCCTCGGCGCTGCCGCCCCTCCAGCCCTTCTCCCCCTCCCCCTCCTCTTGCTCCTGCTGCTGCGCCTCGTGGCTAAATAGCGACGGGGACGAGACCGAGGTGATAAACACGGCATCGACGACGCGATCGACTTCCTCACGTCCCAGGCAGAAGAGGTCGGACGGGGAAAAGGCGCGGGGCAGGTGTGTCAGGGAGCCCGCGGCGATGAGGGTCGTGAGGCTGTAGTGGAGCTGGAGCTGGGGGCCATCTGGTGCCGGCGTGGTGGAGACGGGCGCGATGAGAATTGGTTTTGCGCCCGCCGAGAGCGAGGAGGCGGCGCGGGCTGCGGCGAGAGCGTTCGCGCCAATGATGAGGTGGACGTGCCCTGTGCTGTGCTGGGCTGTGAGGAGGGAGGAGGGTTGGCGGGTTCGTGATGGTGATGATGATGGTGATGGCATTGTGTTTATTTTACATAAACCCTCTTCTCTGTCTCTCTCTCTCTCTCTCTGTGTGTGTGTGAGTGTGCGAGCAGGTTGTGTGGATATCACCTCATTGGGGTGGTGGATAGCAGCAGAGGTGGAAAAGAGAGATAAGACGATGAAAGTGGACAGAAGGTAGAGTTGAGGAATGTGCTTCAAGGAGGCAGTAAATTGATTATATACGGCCTTAGGAAACCTCCATGGACCGCAATTCCTCGAGCCCACGATATCCACATCTCCGCTGGTGGCTCTTTGACGGCGGGATGCGTCCTCCAACTCTTTATCAAGAAGAGTTTGAGTGCCAGAGTTTCCATCTCTCCTTCTCCGACAACGGATTCCAGCCAGTCAGAGCCCGCGCATTCTCGACTTACACCAAAGTCTTTCTCATCAAAGTTAGCGCGGGTTGACGCCATTTTACGGACCCACGGCGGACCTTATCGGGGTTATCGCCACCCCGGTGCCCTGAGCAGACACGGCAGAGATTCTCGACTCCGCGGGGATGAAACCCGGGACGGAGATCGTCCTTCAAGAGCATACTGTAGGTACCTACTACTGTGGTATACCGGCTTCCGAAACAAATAGCTGACCGATGGCTTATCACATGCTTCTTTCTTCCCAGTTACCGGTAACGCAACAGTTGAAAAGGCGATTACGCCGTCCGTGTCAATGTCCCCGCCGCAGCCACGACTCCAGGAATGGTGCATGTTCCACAAGCACAGGTGTTGCAACTGCTTCAGAAGTACAAAGAGGATGTCCATCCATGACAGATTTGTTGAAGTGCTCCTCCTCTGAGCAGGATGATATTGTAGAAGCAACAAACGCCACCACGGCTGGTTGAGTCGTGGAAATTAAAGACATCTTTAAAAGCTGGGACCCGAACCCCAATGCACCAACCACTCCGTTCCATACTACCCTCCGACTGCCTACAATACGGACACCGGTTTGAAGGACAGCCCGCCCACCACCGTCCTGAACCCGGCGATCTCGAAAGTCTCAAAAGGAAAGATAGCGATTGTATCCGAATGGGCGATTCAGCAGCTTGGGATTCCGGGAAACTGCGTCAAAGACCAAGCCGTATCCAGCATTGAAGTAAGGACGAGTATATCCGGGCGTGGTCGCATAAAAAATCGGTCGAATATATACAGATCGAAAAAACCGCCAAAGCGCCCTCGGCGAATCGCATCATAAACGGTTTGAGGGCACTCGGTAAAAGCGACGTCGAAAAAGAAGTTGCCAAGGGAAGAAGCATTGTGGCGCCCTTGCCGGCGTTGATGTTGCTGGGTTTTGGTCCTGGAAGATGGAAGACTCCAAACTGCCCGGTCAGTCCCCTTGTCAGGCTCGCGATAGGAACCGGTCCCCGGGTGGTCAAGCCCGTTCACCGAAGAGTTCGTCGAGTTCGTGATGGTCGTCGGCTACATTACGGTACACTTGGAGTCGTCGCGTTCCTTCCTCACTGAAAGCGCGACGCGGGCCGCTTCGGTGAAGGCCTCGTTGACCCCCCTATTCCGCATCGCCGAGCACTCGAGGTAGCGGAGAGCGTGGATGCGGCGTGCCACTTCGAGGCCTTGGTCGTAGTTGATCATCGGCTTCTTCTCTCGGGGATTCGCCTCCTCGGTTGCGCCGTCGTCCTCCTCGGCCGCCTCCCGCAGGTCGCACTTGAGCGCCACCAAAACGAGCTTGACGCCTGGACAATTGTCGGCAATCTCGCCCACCCATTTGCTCTCGACGTTTTCGAGCGAGTCCTTGCTGTCGACCGAGTAGCAAAGCATGATTAGGTCCGTGTCGTCTGCAACTTTGTTAGGCGTCGCCCTAGACCGAGTCCGGAGTAGAGCGGGTAGTGCTCACCATAAGAAAGACTCCGTAACCTGTCGAATTCTTCCTGCCCGGCAGTATCCCATAACGACAACTCAATATGAACATTGTCGACAAAGATGTCTGCACGCACAACGGGCGAATTAGCTACCAACACACACATCATCACTATTTGGACTGCAACGCGCGGACGCACCATGGACGTAGTTCTCAAACACTGTCGGCTCGTAGACGGTAGGGAAGTAGCTGTGCTTCGTTAAGCAAGACGGGACTCGCCATGGGCCATCGTATCGCACTCACCCTCGTGTGAAGACGTTCAGCAATGAGGTCTTGCCGCACGCACCGTCGCCCCTATCAAGGTATGGTGTCAGCCCATTTCAAGATCACATGAACGGCGGCCGGCGTCGACAACGGTTAAGCTCGGCCCCGAGGCATCATCGAAAGGGAGACTCACAGCAAGACGAGCTTGCGTTGGACCGTCTTCGACCCCCCGATACCGCAAGGCATTGTCGCAATACACGAAATCCCGAATACAGTTGTGTGTGCTCGGCGGCTGCGAGTCAGAAGCCGCGATGATGGGACAATGATGCTCCGGGTCAATGGGGCTCGTGCGTTGGACGTTGACTCGTGGTCTATCGACAGTTCGGACGGGAGATCGAGCCGGGTGCGGCAAGGGATAGAACGATAGCGAGCGAGAGCTGAGGAACGATGTTGTCCAAAGATGCGAGCGGTGATGGAGGAACTGCGCACCAGGAGCAAGTGGGAGTGACGGAATCGAAGTTCGAAACGTAAGCACCGCCGAGTGTGAAGGAGACGTGGGATCCGGATTGCAGAAGGCGCAGCCGCCGAGAATAAGGCGTTGCAACACACGAGATCCAGGCTTGCCCGTGCCCCAAAGAAAAGTGACGGCGTCTCACACGGGTCGCGGTGCGTGAATGGAAGTTCTCAACAAAATGGCATTCAAACGAGCGAGGATAGCGGACGGAGTAAAAGGGAGAGGGACACTAAAACCCAGCTGAAATTGAAGCCGGAGATGAAGTCAGCGCCTGCCCTGGACCTGCGCGCCAGTCGCACATCGGCGCTGAGAACGACCGGCCTGCAGGGATCCACAGCGCTGGCCATTGGCCTGGACTCGCCCGCCCGCAATTGATGAGAACGTCACTGTGGTGAAAATGGGGAAGTGGCGGTGGGGCGTGCTGCAGGTCAAGGGGGGAACAGCCCCACCGGCATCTGTCTGCTGTGCGCTCCTGCACCGAAACGACGACTGATTTCCATTCGTACCGCCATTTTCCTTTTTTGAGCCATGCCCATTCCTCTTCTTGCCCATGAGAGCGAGAGGATGCGCTAACGAAGTCGGTAGCGTTGTCTCTTTCAAGTGTTGTTGAGCCGTCGATTGAGATCTCGCCTCGACCTCGACATCAAGATTGGCATGAACACATTGGTTGAGCAGCCCGGGCCGTGTACAATACATACCACAGTAAATTTGGGATAAGATCATTGACCGTTGATCTGCGCTGCACGACCGTACCACAGATCGAGTTCCCAGAACTCCGGGACTCAGCCAGACCCGTCGTCCTCTGCTTACTATATGCCAGGTAAACCACACCGTTCACAACACAAACCAGCGGAGAGAAGGTTGGTCAAGTACTGTGGTATACGTCTATAGACAACCTCCATGCTTCCACTATCTACTGAAACCAAGTGCGATCTATCCGCTGGGTATCACTCCTCGTCTTCATGTGTCGGAGACCTTCCGTGTTCCTCCCGCTCCATATGCAATTCCATCCCCCCTTCAACTAGATAGCCTCGTAGCTACTCCGCCCTCCAGGCCTGCCTACCGCCTCCCCACACGATCCGCAACCTTGAGCTCGGCCGCCCTGCTATGGAGCTGGTTCATGAACCCGACGTCCCCGCCAAGCCGCTTGTTGCGCTGCCGCACCCGCTCGTCCGTCTCCTGCGCCGCCCGCTCCTGGTTCGCTATCATGGCCAACCGGCGCTCACGGTCTTTGTCAAGATCCGTGGCCGCTTCCTGCATGGCGGCGAGCTTGCGGGCACGCTCTTCCTGCTCAGTTGTATCGCTATCCCCGTGGCTGTTTCTCGCGCCGCGACGATTGGGCCGTGGAGGGGGGCTGCCGCGACGATCGCCGTAGTCGCGTTTACCGTTGGCGTCCTGGTCGTGTCGCCGCGATGAAGGGCGTTCCGATGAACGATCCCGCATTCTCCTGTCATCTTGCCTCGGGGAGTAGTCCCTCCTGCGCGGCGGTGGTGACCGTGATCGGGATTCGTGCCTGTATCGATCTCGATGCTCATCCATTCTGTTCCTCTTAGATCCCCTTTCCCGACTGCTCCTCCTATCTCGACCATCTCGCCTGCTTCTCCCATCCCGCGAATCCGCGGATTCAGACCTGTCCCGCCGCCGCTCACGGGAGTCTCTCCTCCGCCTTTTTCGATCTTCGCCCTCCGAGTCGTACCTCCTCGGACTCCTCGACCTGTCGATAGAGTCCGATCTGTGCCGGCGGGAGCGCGTCCCCCTATCCCGATCCTCATCGTCGTGGCGGCTTGAACGGTGTGACCGGCGGTGTTTGTGGCGCCTCTCCTCCTTGCGCTTCGGTTTGTCCTGTGAATCGTCGATTGCCATAGACGCCAAGAGCTGCCGTCTCCTAATGGGATCGTTCATCATCGCTTCGTACGCCTGCTGCTCCTGCCGCTTGATCGCCAGCAGCGGGTCCTCTCGAATCTTGGACGCCGCATCCCGCATGTTGGTGACGGCGGCAGCGGGCGCCGCAGCAAGAAGCTCCTGGCTGGACTGCTTCTGCAGCTTCTTGATGTCGTTGTCCTGGAGTAGCTTGTCGATCCGCCGTTTGCCGAGCAGGTAGGCTTCGTTCTCGGCCGCGTCGCCCGCCTGGCCGTCGGTCGGGCCCGAATACATCCATTCCACCCGCTGCAGTCGGGCCTTGCCGCCTGCTGCTTCAAGCGCCTTTTGAATCTCCTCTTTCTTCCGCTCCTCTTCGATTTCCTGGAGCCGCTGCTGCAGTTTCTTGCGTTCGGCGAGGGCTTCGGCTTCGGCCTTTTGCGTCGCTGCGAGATTGTGCGACCGTTGGGGATGCCAACTCTTTTTCATGTTAAGATCTCCGGAGCCCATCTTGGCGGTTTCGCTGCTGCCGGTGCAGCGCGAGATCTAGGTGAAGTATCGCGTGGGTTGGTCTCAGTCTTCGAATCCGACGGGAGCGTGGCAGCTGAGGATCGATGCCCACTTCCTCTCTGGAGAAGCGCGTCGAGTATTGACAGGCGACACGTGGTTACGGTCTATCCTTCCGTCGTTTGGCGCGTGTTTATCGTTTCGTGCTTGTTGTATCGATCGACACTTTGTGGACGTTCAGTTGGGTTGTTCTGCTGATCCAGCGAGTGGCGACGGACCCAGGAGGATAAAACTGGATGGAGACGGTGACACGTGACACTTTCCGTAAATTCCCCTAAACCTAACAAAGCTGCCTGGGAGTCTGGGACGTTCGATCAGTGCTGAAAATGATGGCAGAGGATGCTAGATTTTCCCAGGATTGGGCGAGGCCCCGTGGCTAGAAATACCCCCCAGAAAGTGGGCCGTAGCTGCTCAGGATAGATGCAGACCCTCCAACATGATCACTTCCAGTGCTAACAGTGCCATTTGTTGATTAAGATATCACGAAAAGATGCGGCAAACCGATGCATTGGTCCCAGCGCCTGAGTTGAGTCAAGGCAAATTCTGACACATATGAGCTGGTGTGATTTTATAAGAAGTCTACATGTGAAGTACCTTCCCTTCACTCAATCTCGAAAGTCTGCCTGATCGTTAGTTGCAGGGGTCAAATCGATAAGGAGAGTGGCTTCGTTACCCCACACAAGCTCTCAGCCTTATCCGTACAGCCAGTGTGCTTGTCTAGTTGATTCAAGACCTCTGCATCCAACGAAACCAATCCTCGTTCTGAACTGCAGTTACGGCTTTTTAACACAACATACAGAGAGGGCACCGGTTCTTCTCCTTATTCGGTCGTCATGTCGGACGACGACTTTATGCATGACTCTGACGAGGAGTATGACTTCGAGTACGAAGACGAGGAAGAAGAGGACAGCGGCGACGTCGACATCGAAAACAAGTACTACAATGCGAAGCAGACCAAGACATCAGACCCCGAAGAGGCGGTGGGGGAGTTCCTAGCCATACCAGCATTAGAGGCTGAGAAAGGAGAGTGGGGGTTCAAAGCCCTGAAGCAAGCCATCAAACTCGAGTTCAAGCTGCAGCGATATGAGAAGGTCGGTCGACTGGGTATGCTCCACCATGACGGTTGCGAATGGAATCTAACGGATGGCAGGCCGTTGAGCATTATCGGGAACTCCTGACCTATGTGAAGTCGGCGGTAACCAGGAACTACTCGGAGAAGTCGATCGACAACATGCTCAACTTCATCGAGAAGGGCGCCGACAACCCCGCAGCAGTGCAATGCATCGAGCAGTTCTACTCCCTCACCCTGCAATGCTTCCAGAGCACCAACAACGAACGTCTCTGGCTCAAGACGAACATCAAGCTCGCCAAGCTGCTCCTCGACCGGAAGGACTACCATGCCGTTGGCCGGAAGCTTAGGGAGCTCCACAAAATGTGCCAGAAGGAGGACGGCAGCGACGATCCGAGCAAGGGGACCTATTCGCTCGAAATCTATGCCCTCGAGATTCAGATGTACTCGGAGACGCGGAACAACAACCAGCTCAAGGCGCTGTATCAGAAGGCGCTCAAGGTCCGCTCCGCCGTGCCACACCCCAAGATCCAGGGCGTGATCCGCGAGTGCGGCGGCAAGATGCACATGAGCGAGGAGAACTGGAACTCGGCGCAGATCGACTTCTTCGAGGCCTTCCGAAACTACGACGAGGCCGGCGACCTGCGACGCATCCAGGTGCTCAAGTACCTGCTCCTGGTCACCATGCTCATGAAGTCGGACATCAACCCCTTTGACAGCCAAGAGACCAAGCCCTACAAGAACGACCCGCGCATCGCCGCCATGACGGAGCTGGTTGATGCCTACCAGCGGGACGACATCTACAAGTACGAGGAGGTTCTCCAGAAGAACACGGACCTCCTCGCCGACCCCTTCATCGCCGAGAACATCGACGAGGTGACGCGTAACATGCGCACCAAGGGTGTGCTCAAGCTTATTGCGCCCTACACCCGCATGCGCCTGTCGTGGATCGCCGAGCGGCTGCGCATCAGCGAGCCCGAGGCCCAGGACATTGTGAGCTATCTGATCGTCGACGGCCGCGTGCACGGCCGCATCGACGAGCACAACGGCACTGTCGAGATACAGTCTCGGGGCGATGCCGAGCGGGCCAAGACCATCGAGTGCATGGCGTCTGCGGTCGGGGATCTGTACACGGCCATCTTCAGGGATGCCGATGGATTCCGCATGTCTGTTGCCGATATGGCCAGTGGCGGGTTCTCGGACTCGACGGGCGACTTTGGCGGCCCGGATAGGGATCGGCCTCGGGCTGGGAGAATCGGCCGGGGATCGCGCCGGGGAGGGGTGAAGAGCCTGCTCGCCATGGCCGGGCACTGAGAGGGGATATCGGGCCGAGGGACGTCGTTCTCTGTTGGCGCAACGGGCGGCTATGTAGCAATGACGAGTTTTACGTGTTCGCTGGATGCATTAACGGGATAGGTTATGGGGGCACGGGTTCGGATCAGGAGACACAGCGCCGGCGGTCAGTGACAACGGGAGGTATTTTCCCGACGTACAGTAGACCGAGTTACTCAGGGGCATGGAGAATCATAGACTCTGCGACCGTCTTACTTGACTGTCACACCATAACAGGCGAGAGGTCAATGCCACGCTCGGTGTCGCATTGTACCTTTAGCTTGACAATGATGCGGGAGAGCAGAGGCAGATCCCTCAATATTGATGGAATCAAACCGAACGGGCCGGTGTCATGTTTATAACTTACAAACAGCGCAGTGTTCGTTTGTCAGGCACGCACGCCATGGGCAGCCAGACTAGGTGATTCTTGACTCTCAAGGGGTTGTCCACAACTGGCGGGAGATTGATTGCGTTCCTTGCTGTACAAACGCTGATTTGCTCCCGCCTCGCCCTTCATATTGTGTTTCAGTTGTTCGTGCAGTTGTGACATGCATGCGCAGCTCTTCCCATGTGCGTCACTTCCCATGCGCGTCAAGCACCAGGTTCTCAACCCGTTTCTAGGAGAAAACCACAAGGGGCGGTGAAAGTTTTGTTTTCGGACGCGCACCATCACAGCAATGGCACGAAGTAGTATGCTGAGTGATTATGCACCTCCTGGCCGAGGTAACATGGCAGATACGACTGCACACAAAACACCACTCTACGGGCAGTTTAGTTTGATCAGCATGCGATCACCACCCCATCCCGCCTCCCCTCGATCGGTAATAAGCGGTATATCACCAGTAGAGTAGGTAGTGTATTCGTTAGAGGAACCTTCACCTGAATCAGAGGCACTTTATTAGGGGACGGAGACAACTGAAGGAGGGGAGGAGAGAAAGGAGCCGGTGACACGGCCGGCTGCTGCGAGGCGGGAACATGCAGCTACCGTGATGGAAAACCGCCATGGCTGCAGCGGAGCATTGGGAGCCCCGTTCGGCAACACGCAGCATCGATGTCGTTGTCAAGAGAGATGTCGTTGCGCAAGGATGGCTCGGGCGCTCGGTTGGCAGTGTGCGGCAACGCGCAGACGGGATGTCCTGACCGGTGGAGGCGATCGGGCCCTGTGCGCCGATGCCGTTGCGATCGGAAATTGAGTGACAATTGTTTCTCCATCTGGTGCCGTCCTCTCCTCGGTCTGGACATGGCTGCAGCAGGTGCTCGGAGCAAGGTGCCATATGAGCTCCAGAAGCCGTGCTGGCCGCAGATACAGCGGCCTCATGTGCTCCAGCAGCAGCACCGCTTCCGGGCCGGCCGTTATGGTGACGGTGGTTATGGTAGGTTTTTGGCCTGTTGGCGCCCCTCTTGACGGCTGCGCGTTTGTCTCGTTCCCTGTGGATAAAGAATCTGGCGGGAGCCATGCTGTGGGCCGCCCAGCTAAGGTAATTGTCCGGCGGTAGTTGAGCTGCAAGCCGGCATGACGTATCCGGACCTAGCTCCGTACCACGATTGTGCCTCTGCTGGTTGGCACGGCAGACGAAACTCAGCTACCGGGCCATTGAATTACAAATGCTACTTCAATGTGGTCGCTGTCGCAGGACTGGACCAGACGGGTAGTCGCATAACTTTTCGCGCAAGCGGAACGTTTGGGCGAGGGCCAACCGAGCGCAGGCGGACAGGAGCAGCCGTTCCGAAATGGGGGCTCTCGGCAGGCGAGAGGTAGATATTTGCGCCGGCTGTCTGCGAACCCCGCGCCGAGTCTAGAACTGTCGCACGGAGGACAAGCGTTTCAGATGCATGGGAGAGGGTGATCTTTGGGTGGGTAGTCGAGAACTCCCGTCGCCGCCAGTGAACAAAGCGATAGTTTGCAGGCAACACGGCCACCCACAGTGCGATGGCCAAGCAATAGAGTTGCTAGCAGCACAACGACGGACGGACGGACGGACGGCTCTGGGAACGGGCGGGTAAACAACCTGGGCTTGTTGCTGCCGGAGGGTTAAATTGACGGCGTCGTCCCACATCAACGATCGACAGTGGATAGGGCGGGATGGGTAGTGGAGGTCGAAGGGGCAGGGCGGGACGGAAGGTTCCAGGTTAGAGACGGGAGCAAGGCACCGAAAAAAGCTCGACTTTCATTGTCCACCACGCAGTGACAACAACAATCATCAGGGTCAAAGCAAGTTTTGGCAGAAGGGCGGGGATGAGGCGCTGTTCGAGATCAACCGATCTTGACCGGGGTGGATCCCGGGGGCGGCACTCTCCAGAAGAGCCGGGGCCCGGAGCCCACCCCACTAACCCTGTATCGGCTTGGTAGCCCTATCTGTCGCCATTAGCGTTGATCAAGGCTTCAAGCTCTTTCCTCTAGCGACTTTTCTGATCAACAAGTGTCAAGCTCGAGTCACTGCGCGCGCCCGACATCAACAAGGATCGTCCTCGAGCTTCCAGGTTGCTCTAACTTCTATCTTGAAAGGCGCGATTGCTATTCGGGCGAATTCCAACCGAGCATCTGTCTGTAGCACGTCGTTGAGTAACCCCTCTTCAACAAGAAAATCGATATGGGCCGAAGCTGACGTTCCCATTGCGATGATGCTAACGTTATATCAAGACATATATCGTGAAAGAAATCCCTTCGAGACGCAGAATTCCATTGTATTCTACATACATTGACGCGGTTCCCAGCAGTCTTCCCTGTCGCACCCTGAAATACCTCACACTGTTCGCAAGCGAAATCCCATCCTAGGCGATAGTTAGGTATCCCCAGAGCCATTCCGACCAACGATGGCTGTCGTGCAGAGGATAGCGAATCCAGGGCGCCACCCTCTCTTTTTTGCTGGCACGAATGGGAGCCATCGACGGACGACAACCATGTTGCTCAAGCAGTCAGTTTGCGCTCCATTGCACACTAATGAACGTCCAACCCAGCACCACCACACGAATGCTATGGTCACTAGCGGCAGCCGGTCATGGAACAATGACCTGATGTTTGATATTGGCTGCGAGCCGAGTCACATCCCACCTTCACTAACTTATCTTAGCCCGGCATGGGGCGCCCATCCACGAACACCGTGTTGACTTCTTGTGCTCTTCCCCGTCGTCCCCATGCATGCGATCAGGAACCTGGACGGCGCGGATATAAACGGCTGTCCCTCACTGTCCGTGCAAACTCGGTACAGCTCCTGTGTTCAGCCCGAAGGGACCTCGGCCTGCAAAGGGTCTGATGGGCATCGATAGTGTCTGAGTACTCCGTACTATGTACAGATAACGTTACACAGTGGTTATCCTGAAAACGCGCAGGTCGATCTCCAGCCGTCCTCGTCCTAGTGCTCGAGCTAACTTTTTTGACATGGGAACACACCGGACAGGGCCGAGAAGCCCACCACATCTCCAGATCTGGGGAGCCAACCACATTCCCGCGGCAGCTGGTTGATGATGCGGGTGACAGCCCCCTTCCAGGGCTCACCTCTCTTTCCCCACAACGACGTTCCATGCGCCTGGGACGGCCCCCAAAGCCAATCACTGAGAATCCCTCCCCCCGCCTCCCCCAGGTTTTTGTCCTCTTCGAGGCCATCCTCCCGATGTCTTGCTTTCACGCACGCCTCCCATCAACACGATTCTCCCCTAGCTTGCCGGTGCCCGGTATCGACTTTTGGGCTACACAGGAGCTACTAGCGCCGCCCGCTCATCCAAAGTGACCATGGACAGAGGCGTTCCGTCTTGGCAGTGTGACACTTTCTCTTGAGATCCGGCTGCCGCTGCAGTCTCGGTTCGGCATGGCAGGTTGTTTCTCCGCAAGACGGGGAAGCGCCTCCATACCGAGACAGATCTCCCGCCCGACCAGGGAATATTGGCGAGCCTCGCATTGCCCATGGGACGGGAGGGGGGCGGTCATGGGGAGAAGCAGCCGCCATGGCGTATTGCTCCCTCGGCGCTGGCGTGTTTCTCACCTGGGCAACACCTCCTCCTTCTCGGGGCGCGCATGGAAGTTCAGGTAGTCAAGCTTCAGCCCTGGCATATATCTCAGGAGTCCCATCCATCCATCCTGAGCCTAGGTGTGGTTGGGGTGACGAGAGCTGAGCCGGTGCATTTCGAGAAGGGATGGATTGGTCTGACGCATTGCAACAGTGATGTGCTGCTACAACTGATCAGCTGCCAGCCGAGCCGTGTCCCTGGGGGGTTGCAAGCGGCCATTGAGTGTGAGCGAAGCGTCGGGGTGGAGGCCAGCATCGGCGTGATCACCACCGTGACCACACCCCGAAAGTAGGAAAACGGCATAAAAGAAGAGAGAGATGTTGGTCAACAAGCGAATACATGGCTCGGTAGGGAGGTTCCTGTTATTAATAACCCGACACTAGGCCCAACCCAGGCCATTTCCGTGAGGTGCTCGGTACTGAACGCCTGCCAGTGGGCAATCCCGGGGTTTATTGCAACTCCTCGGACGGTCGGGATCCGGGAAAGACCTGCCAACGAGTTGCAGTGGATCCTCCTGGCGTGCGGCTTAAATGGGCGGCTGTTTTCAAAGTCAACATCGAAAACAATGGAGTCCGTGAGAGACCGGTCTCGTGGAGACTGTTTGACTCCACCACTTCCCATCGTCCCCAACAGGGCGTCGTCAGACCGATTTTCCAAGGGGTAGGTAGTTATCGCGGCATCGCTCGACACCATCATCCTGTCCTGTGGTGCAGGGGCCCGTTGGAGGTGCAGCGCCGGACCAACAGCAGGAGTCGTGGCGCTCGTCTGGCTGAGTCCACGCCTCCTGGTCGCATGCGGTAACCCCCCCATCATCCCCTGTTGCTCCCCCAGAAAATGGTAGCCTGGGGGTGTGGACCCGGCATCCCACAGCACGACGCTGGGGTGCACAGGGTAGCCTCTGGAGCATAAACGTTGACGTTTCTACCCACGATGAAGTGTAAACACCCCGAGCGGGGAGGTGTGCCTTACTTGAAAGACCAGTTGGCGCAACCTTGACCGGTTTTTAAGGAATGTTTTCTCTGGACCAATGCTTGCAGAGGAAGATGCAGTGTCCAAAGCAGCTTCCAGGTTGCCCCAGACATCGCAGTCGAGGCTGATGAGGGCAGACAGATGACTCCTGTTGGGCCCAGAGCAGGGGTGGACGGCATGTGGAGCGCTGGGGAACGGAGGTTCCTGGAAACGGTCGGGAGGATTTACGTTCATCGGACGCTGGCCAAAGCTCCTGCAGCCGTTTGCCAGGGGGTGATGGAGCAGGCCAGCATGGATGTGAGGAGAGACGCGAAGATTGATGACCACGACAGCTGCGCGCGGGACACAATCAACAGCATGAATGGCACGTCGCGGAGCTCAGACCGCCAATCCCGTGTCTCAGTGCGTTTCCGGCTTCTCGACGACGGGGCTGCTTGATGGATAGCTCTCATTGGATCGGAGGCTAGTTGCGTTACGTTGTAAGTCGGCGGCCAGTGGTGTCCAGCACCAGCAGGGATCTCAATTTTTTTTTCCCCTCCTATTGACTGGGAGGTATCAGCGGGCGGTACAGTACAAGGAGCTTCAGGTACGATACCTTATCGTGGACATCGCACTTTCAAGCTGCCGCAGTGAACACAGCAGCGTGCCATGCCTGTACCTCCCAGACACCATGATAATGAATTGGCAACAATCGACATGGAGGTCAGACAGACCCTGGATGAGCTAGCACTGCACGGAGCAAGTCAGGCAAGGTGAAAAGCAGAAACGCAGCCGCAGAAAGCACCTTACGTTATGCACCAGGCTAGCATTTCATGTCCCCACCTGACAACCTGGAAAGTTGGAGGAGGAGGGTTCTCGGTCTCGCCTGCCTCGTTGTAATAACGTTAAAGGTTTCGCGTGCCAGTGCATCTCTTCCTTCCTTGCCTGGCACACGCCTTCCCTGCAACTTCACGCTTTATTAACGGCTGGCTTCCCCAGCCGTCTCTTCGCAGTCCCCTTCTTGCCATCCGCCTTCTGCTTTCCATGCTCGTCCGCCTTTGCCTGTCGTTGCAGTCGTCTGAGTTTCTCCGGTTGCCCAAGTCGAGTCGATCGTTGTCTGCTACTTTTTGCGTCGATACCCCATTTGTTTTGTATCTGTTATTTTTTTGACTGTGCCGTCGGCCGTTGCCCTCCACTGTGATTCCTGGCGGCCGGCTAGGGACATACAAACCACGGTTCGGGACATACAGCCGACGGAGCTGGCTCCTACCAATCTCTGCTCTGCTGCCGGTTGCCATCACACGCCGCAGCAGCAAGCAGATAAAACAGACAGACATCTTCCGTCCCGTCCTTTTGTCGGGTGTTTCAGCTTGTGCTTTTGGCGTTGCTGGTGTCTTCTGCTCAGGGCAGCCGGACTCGACGTTGCTGTATCTGTGCTTTCATGCTCCGTACACGACGACCCGGGCCCAAAGTCGGCATCTTCTGCCTCCGGTCGACGCCAAAAGCCCACCACTGACACACGCACCTGGCCTGTGCATCGCTTTCTCCCGGCATGTTCCAACCCGACTCGACCGCATATCTCCATGTGTCGACGGGGTATGCGATGCCGAATGGCCTCCCCGATTACACATTCGACGAGACGCCATTACGCTTGAGCGACAACAGAGGTTCTGCTGCGGCAGGGACAGGCGGCAGCTCGGCGCTGCTCTACACGACGCCGCTGTTTAGCAGCACGAGTGGCGCCGGCATTGGCCCCGCACCCGGGCCCTCCGCCCTTGGCTCCTTCAACAACTTCCACTCCACCTCACCTGCCACCGCGAACCTCTCAACACCCTCGAGCCACCACCGACCTTCACTACCGCTTCTGCTGAAGATGGAGCCAAACGCCGAAGACCTGGCAGCCCAAGAAGCTGCTGCCCGGGAGTATCAGCCAACTCTCGAGGTAACAAGCCCTCTTTTTTTTCTTATCCTCCCCCCAAATTGTATCTATCCTGACAGGGCACCCCGCTCACAACTCACTGCGCGATGATGCACAGGGCCCGCTCGTCGGCAAGAAGACACCCAGCACCGCCATCGCTGAGGAATATGCAAAGGCCGACCCGATCTATGTACAAAAGACATTGGTGCGTAATCGATGCGTATCATGCCTGCGACGCACCGAGCACGGCTGACGGTGAGAGCAGCTTCTCCCCCAGACATACTCGCACTACCGACAAATTCAAGGCGA
This sequence comes from Parathielavia hyrcaniae, assembly GCA_033575675.1. Taxonomy (NCBI): domain Eukaryota; kingdom Fungi; phylum Ascomycota; class Sordariomycetes; order Sordariales; family Chaetomiaceae; genus Parathielavia; species Parathielavia hyrcaniae. Next base: position 537,878 of record MU863630.1, read on the forward strand.
CGGTAACTGCGGCTGGCGGGGTAAGCTCATCCATCACGCACACGATCTTCACTGCACACATGCTCGGATGACCCCGCTGACGGCAGCTGGCAGCGATTGGCTTCGGTTACTTTGAGATGCTGGTGAAGAGCGGCAGCAAGGCCCGGATCGAGGCTGAGAGGCAACGGCTGGAGGGCCTGAACAGCTTCATCGAGAACGTCGGCGGCTTCTCTCCCTATGTTTCCCAGGACTTCGTCGACGAGACATTGGCGCTCTTGCAGAAAATGGCAGAGCTAGTTGACCAGCAGGGACGGGGCCATGCCATGACGGAGCTCCTGGAAGCCTTCAACACACCCGAACTCTCCAACTCGATCATGTACCACTTCAGGATGCTGGCAAGCTCCTTCCTCAAGGGCAACCGGGACACATATGGCGCTTTTGTCACCTCGGCCTCGGGCGTCGACGGATACTGCACCGAGGTGCTTGAGCACCACGGCGTCGAAATTGATCATCTGGGGCTGACGTTGCTAGTCAATGTGCTCCTGAAAGGAGCCGGCTTCGTCTTGGAGGTTGCCTATCTGGACCGGAGTCCCGGGTCCGAAGTCAACACGTACCGGTTCCCGGATGACGCAAACAATCGCGACCCCTCGGAGCTGGGCCCCATCATTCACCTTCTCTACCGCCCGGACCATTACGACATTCTGTACCTTCCGGAGCCGGTCAACCTCCAAGTGCACCGTGTGGCCAGCTTCTCGCACAACTACGAGATCGAGAGCTCGCCCATGTCAATGCACAATTTCGGGTCTGTCGACCTGCAGACGCTATCATCCCTCATCCCGGGATTCGGTGCCCCAGCTTCGGCCCCGGCACCCATGCTGGACACGTCTCCGTCACCGCTCACCGCGTACAGCCCGAGCCCCGTGTCCCCCTGGGTGTCATCAGCATATGTTGAGCCAGTGCAACAGGCGCCGCCAGCACCACTCCCGATCTCGACGCCCGCCCCAGCGCCGCAATCGCATCCCCTGCGTTTCAGCGAGTATTGCCAGCTCCGAGAGTACACCGACAACAACACGTGGCGGGACCAGACACTGCAGACGACAACATTCAAAAATTCCCACTTCAATGTGGCACACTACAACAACCCTAACTTTCAGCCTGAGGAGTACAGGCCCGGGGTCGACGAGCACGACACGCCGCCGCGGGCCAGTGGGCGGAAGAGAGGCAGCGTATAGGCTGTTTTGCATCACGAACCAGGGCGCCAGGCCGATGGCCGCGAAAGGGCACGGATTTGGCAGGCATCGGAGGATCTAATATCGACAGCAGAGGTCTCTATTCAAGGGCTTGGGGTTCACGAAACGCGACGAATTCCTTTTCTTCCTCGCGGTCTGTCATCTTCCTGCGCCTTGATCAGCTTCCACCAGCACAGCGGTCTTCTCTCACTCAGGCCCACCATTTCCATCATCGCCGGTATGGCCACAACGGTTCGGTGACAGACAAGAGGGATGACGGAGATTTTGCCCCTCTAGGACCGTTCCTATAACGATGTCCACTGGATCAGCCCGGGCATATCGATGCACGGGGTCTGTTCTCTCGGCTATTTCCACGCATGGTCTTTACAGAAGGCGTCTGGCGGTTCAGCTTCCATCTCGATTTCGCGTTTATTTCTTGGGAACTTCGAGTGTTGCATTTGCAAGAGGTTACTTGGTGGGGACAAAAAGGGGGCGAGGGGAAAGGGCCAGGACACGGTTAGCTGGTTGCAGGAACGACAGGGCTCAGAAGTTCCCTAGACCGGCGAGTCAAAAGTGGCTGGTTGGGAGCTTCCGAGAAAGCTCGGGCGGGGTTGCCAGCCTCTACGGCAGGCTGCGTGCATATCTGCGGCCTGTCGTCGCTCTGTGCGAGACAAGCAGCGGGAGAGGCGCTTGGTTTAGGTTCCGCCTGGCTCTGGGCATGCCGCGCAGGAGGGGGCGGCCAACGGCATGCATGTATTAATTGGCTGGTTAGGTATGGTCGGCATCTGATGTGCCACTCCAAGCTTGGTTGCCCGAACACTTTCCTGAGAAACTTGCAAAACTTCTAGGTTTTGTATACCGTACCTGGGGAGGTGTCCAACCGAAGCCTGGGCTCAATCAGTGGCTGATACGTATCTGTATGGGAGCCACACAACGTTGGCCCATTGATTCCCGAATCGGCATCCTCTTCTCCGTTTTCGCAGCCCACCCGAGGGCTGCCCCTGCAACAGAGCAAGCCGTGCAAGCCACCGGCTCTTGGTAGCTGTTCTCCAGCCCCTGCCCTTGGAAAGCCCCCTTGTGCTCCAGGGGGCTTGACGGCCAGTGACGGCGCCTGCGGCAAGCAATGCCATGCGTCAGGCTGAAACATGCAGCCAGTCTAGGGACTGCAGCGTTCAAGGAACTCCGCGGACAGCAAGTGGCGCCTTCTTGATTGCATCCCGGATACCGGAATACCACAGCTGTCGCGTCACCGCTGTTGCGTCGTCTCAACCCTTCCAGAGAAGAGAAGAGCGTGCATGTGCAGCGACATCGGACTTTGTCATGTCATGGGCGACAACTGTCGGCGGACAGACGACCACGCACTGTCAGGGCTGCTTGCTGTGCCGCGGGGAGGAATTTGAGCAGGGCTGGGTGCAGTACCCATTCTCGTCTCTGGGCGGACGGGAGTGAAGCTTTGGTCGCATGACGGTAGAACCGGAACAGCACTTGGAGAATGGCGTTGTTTGCTCGTCTACTGAGCTATGATCTGCTTCTATCCCCCGTCCTTGTACCATCGCAGGCAGCCGTGGACTCATATGGTATCGTATATGTAGGCATGTGATTTAGACAATGACTTGCTCCCCGGTGTCACCTCCCGCGCACCAGATCCCTCATCTGTGCCAGATACTCCCTCTCGATACCATCACCACCTTCAAGGCCCCCTTCTTCCACCAAACTCTCCATCAACCGCACCGCCTCCTCCTCACCCACCATCTCCACCCCTCCCTCTATCCCAATCCGCCTCGCCAACTCCTCGGCCCAAGCCCCCGCCACCACCCTCTCCCTCCAGCTCCCTAACCCAACAGCAAAACCATCGCCGTCCGGTCCCCCGTCCTCCTTCCCCTTCCGCCGCAACTGCTGCTGCAGCAGCCGCTCATCCACCTCCTCAACGCCGCCATCCCCCAGCTCGGCCGCAACGCACGTCACGCCCCGGCCCTCGAGCCCGCACGCGACAAACCTCGCCCACGGATTCACCCCCTCGTCAACCACCTCGGGACCGACGGGCATGGCGACGTTGACCGCCGTGCCGAGCGCCGTGACGTGCCTCCGCAGGTGCACGCCCAGCGCCGCGATCTTGGCTAATACCTTCTCCCCTTCCCCTAATACCTCCTCCCCCTCTACTTCATCCTCTACCCCATCCTCTACCCCCTTTGCCCCCTCTACCCCCTCCTCATATTGAGCAACGCGACGCCGACGACGGACCCAAACACCCGGATCATCCGTCGTAAAAGCCTCAACGCGAAACACCGCAGCCAGCGTGGCGATGGTGGTGCGCTCGAGCAGGCGTGCGTAACACTTCACTGAGTAGTGCCTGTGCAGCGGGGACCTGAGGTCGAGGACCGGCCAGAGCACGACCTGGCCGGGGCCGTGGTAGGTTGTGAGGCCGCCGCGCGGGGAGTGGAGGAGCTGGGGTCGGGGTCGGGAGATTTCTTCGTTTTCGTTATTTACAGATGATATCGGTGGTTGTTGGGATGATGGAGTTGGAGGAGGAGGGGGCGTAACTCGCAGCGGGGATGTGAGGCGGGCTACTTCGGTTGGGGTCAGGGGTGCGGTCTGTCGCCGGCCGAGGGTGTAGATGGGCGAGGGGGTGAAGGAGAGGAGGGTTGGGGGTGGTGGTGGTGGTGGTGGTGGTCGGTGGTCCCGGGTGGAGCCGTCCTTGAAGTCGAGGTGCTGGCGGCGGAGGTGCTCTTGCACGCGGCTGGCGAGGCTGTAGGGGATGTAGTGTGGGTGGATGCTGGGGAGGTGCAGGTGCCGGAGGCGGAGGCGGCATGGTGCGGCCATGGATGTGGGACTGTGGGTGGGCCAACGGAGGTGGCGCCGAGTCGGTGCGACCTGGACTTCGGCAGTGACGGGGGCTGCTTCCGAGTTCCGACTTCCGACTTCCGGCAGCGCGGTCTTCGGCGTCTGTGGCTGCTTGTGGTTGTGCGGGATTGGTGACGGTCACAGGTCTGCGAGACTGCGCTTTCTTTCCTTCACAGTCTGTGTAGCCCGGCCCGGCATGTTGGTTGGTTGATGGTCAACAAACAAAACCTTCTCCTGTGAGGATTCAAGTCCTGCTCCACTCCATCCCGCTCCCGCAGCTGCTGTTCATGCTTTTTTCTTTTTGCGCGCGGTGGAGCCACCATCCCGGCAAATGCTCTTGCCAGGAACCGAACCGAGATCGGGGTCAAATTGGAAGTTCGTGCCCGCTCCTCTCTCTGTGCCCCGCAGCGGCTGCGACCGCGACGAGGTCAAGCCAGCCAGACCCCCTGCTACAAAATGCACAAATCGGCGTCTTACCATTGGATGTGGGGTTGTCTGGACCTTGGAAAAGAAAGGTCCGAGAGGTCGCACATCGCTCGTCTCACCGCACAAGCCTGCCGGGCAGGTCGCCGACGAGGATATCGGGACAATTCTTTTATTTGACAGGAAAATTAACAGGCACCCCGTACTCCCTTCCCGCTTGTCGTCGCCGAGAGGTTGTGTGAACTGCAGACGCAGGACCCCTTGTGCGCTGACCGATGCCGATGGTTGCTCCGTCTTACCGTCGGGCGACGCCTCATATTGAAACGCTATTGCATCGCCCATGCAAGGACGGAGCTCGGCCTGCAAGAGCAATCTGGACGCCTTCTCAATGCCGACGCATGGCGCAGGAGGGAAGCCGCTTCGTGGAGGAGCGCATGGGAAACTGAGGTTATCCCAGCCAAGGGGCAACGCCATCTAACGGCGGCTGCCAGCACACATCAACACCAGGTTAGTGAGGTATTAGCACCTTGCAGCCGCCTTCCCCTCAGGGGCGTGGAGTGCGAGCGGGGAGCCGTTGAAACTCGGAGCCGTCCTTGTTGAGATAAACAGTTCCGCCTCTCCGTATTCCGGGTTGTATTGCACAGACAACTACTGTTTTACATGCCATAGTGGTACAGCTACTTACACCCTCACTTCATGCGACGCATGAACTCGGCATCCTGCCGCATGAACTCGGCGTCCTCCTTGTCATCGGCATCCTCCACCTCGTCGATGCCCATCTTTTTCAGCAAATCATCAATCCTGACCCTCCTCCCCCCCTTGGTTCTCCTCTCGATGGGCGCATACCCACCGGGATGACTCTCCGTCGTCCCCGTCACGCCAAACTTGGGGTGCACATTGATATTCACCACCTTGGGCCTCTTCCGGTCCGCGGCGGCCTGCCGGGAGCGGACACCGCCGTCGCCGGGATCCAGGCCGCCCTGGCCAAGCCGGACCCGGCGGACGGTGCGCGTCTTGGCGCCGAGCGCCCACAGGTCGCCCCACACGGCTTTGCGCGCGTCGTGGTACGCCTGCTTGGAGAACGACTTGGGCACGACCCAGCGCTCGATGTTGCCCGCGGGCGTGCAGAGGTCGAGCGTGACGTGCCCGCGGCGCTTGAGCGGCGTGAGGATGTTGCGCGGCAGCGAGAGCGAGTGAGGGCCAGCGCCGTCGGCATCTTCGTAGCCCGCAAAGGCCTTGTCGGCGGCGTCGCTGCCTTGCAGGAACGTGAGAGCGTCGGTCGACGAGGCGTCCGGCTGGGCTCCCCTGCGCACGGCAAGGTAGCTGAACTTGATGTCCTCGTGGCTGTGGTGCGAGGTGCCGAGCACCTTCTGCAAGAAGGGGGGGCGGATAAATCGTTGGTTGAAGTGGCAGAAGTCCTTGCGCCCATGGCTGAGGCCGGGCGTGTGGTACATCGGGCACTTGGTGTGGTTGGTGCACGGCGCGATGATCATGCCGGGCTCCCGCACCCGCTCAGTATCCGACTGGATCGCCTCGGTGCGCGGCTGTTGCGTAGGCGGGATAATGAACTCATCGAGGATGCGATCGCGAACATTCGCTACGGCCTCGAAGCCGCGCGGGTGTCCCTTTTCCAGCACGATAAGGACGCCGCCCTCCGGGGAGAGCATACTCCAGAGATTGTCCAGCAGCTCCTTGCGCTTGTACTCCTTCTCGAGGGGCATCAGCACGTGTGAAGCGATGATGACATCAAAGACCTTGCGGGGCGCCGGGCCGCCGCCAGAGTCAAGCTTCCGTTCGGAGCCCTCGATCGAGTGGATGTAGTCGGGCAGACGGGGAAGGAAGGTCGTGTTGTGCAGAAACCGGGAGACCCGCTGGCGCAGGTTCTCGGAGCCCACAACTACCGTCCTCTTGCCCGGAGGCGTCTTGCCCTCGACCTCCCCTTTCTCCCGAAGAAGTTCCCACCCGGCCTGTAGCACGTTTTGCCACGCGGCCAGCCCCGCTCCGCCGGCGCCGACGTCGAGCACTCGCGGCCCGGTTCCATCGGGTCGCGTGACGAGGCTCTTTAACCACTTGTCACCGAGCCGCTTCCGCACCTCGACGAGGACGCTCGTGACTGACGCATACAGGCCCGGGAGCACAGTAGCTAGGTATGCATCGGCCTCGATCTGAGACATCCGGTGATGGCCAGCCTCAAGTTGGATGCCCTTCTGAGGGAAATTTACCTTGGACTTGGGAGTCGCCGGGCCGTACGGCAGTCCGGGGCCGCCAAGCACGCGTTCTGCAGTCTCGGCGACGTGTGCAATGTCGGTTCTGCCTAGCAGTGTGGTAATGGGCTCGACGAAGGTCACCTTGGGAAGCTGCAGCGTGCTGGGGTAGGTTCTGAACTGGCCCATCCTGGTGTGCTCGTGCAGTCGGGAACGACTTGGCTCGGGGTCTTCGAGAAACGTCGCATCCGGCTCGTCCTCGTCCTCGTCTATCTCCTCTTCGTCGCGCGGCTCGTCCTCCTCAATGACGTTTTCTTCTTCGTGGACCTCCTCAGCTGGCTGCAGCGCTGCAGCTGCCTCGAAGTCGCGCTGTAGTTTAACGAGGGCATCGTACTCGCGCTGATTGTTGGCCGTCACATTGAGGTACTCAACCTGGGTGTCGGGGAGCGGGGGGAGACTGTAGGCTGTTTCGAGTGCCCCGGCTTCCCCTACGTCTTCCGGAGAACCCTGCTCTTCCGCTTCTTCGGGGCCGATGGCTGTGGCGCGATCGAAGGTGTACTCAATCTCCTCCAGCACGCCCTCCGGCGTCTCCCTGAGCAGGGCATGCTGCTCCTCGACATCTCGCTCGGGAAACGGAATGCCCACATCCTCTGGCCGTGTTTCGCGCAGAGGCGGCCCGTATAACCTTTCGTAGACTCTGAGTTCGTCGGGCTTGAGGAAGTCGGCAGGCAGCGTGTTGCCGAACGTCTGTCGCGCTTGGCGCACGACTATCTCGATCTCGTCGAGTGTTGGTTGGTCGGCTGCATTCGGCGAGTCCGCATCGACCGTCTTGTCCATTGGCTCCGTTGGCTCCTGTCGGACTGAGGTCGTCGTCGAGAATTGCCTGACCGAGCTGGTCCGCCAGGGCCGGGCTGCGGCGACAGTCGAGACTGCTGCAGGAGTCTGCACACGCCGACGAAGGAATGGCTGCGCGGTCGGTCTGCTGTGTCGCAGTAAAAGAGCATCGTAAAAGCTCAACAGCTGGGCGCGGCACCCAGGGCACCGATTCTGCATTTTGCCGGCCGAGATCATGGTTGCTGCTGATTGTCGGCGATGCACAAAGTCTGCGAGGTGCTGCGGGAGGCAACAAAAAAATGTCGAGTTTCACAGGGGTCCAAGCTCCCTCATCGAATCGATTTCAACCGCGGATCAACCTCCGGCCTCCCCCGCAAGACCCCTGCACGTGACAGTCGCTGAGAAGTGGCAAGATTGATGATATAGCGAGTGGCTTGACTACAGCAGGCTCAAACGCTTTCCAATGTAATGATGTACTGTGATAGACGTGCGCAGCTAAACCTCCCATATCCGACCCGGTGACGCCCAACTTCCAGATTCCCAAATTCACGAACCGTCCAGCCATCGTCATCATGAACTACCCAAGTCAGCCAGCGTCTTAAACCCTGGACGAGCACCCGGTCTCGCTCCACTGCCCGGCTGTACCCTCGGCGGAGGATTCTTGCTGTTGAACGGCGAATTCTCGGCCGCCTTGTAGGGATCCAACTGCGGCATGTCAGCATCGATCCACACACACTCACAGACGACCTATCCAAGCCCTGCCTCTACTCACCGAGAAGAAGGAATAGAAATACAGCCCAACGAACGCAACCATAGCCTGCAAAAACCCTTTCAGATCCCACCCCACCAACCTTCCCGCCGTGGTCCTCCGCGTCGCAACCCCGCTACCGCCCAGCCGCTGGCCGGACCCCGAGAAGGTCGCGCCGGCGCCGGGACCCGCAAGCTTGACCGCCTTCTCGACGGCGGCGGTCAGGGCGGGCGGGTTGGCGCCCTGGATGGTCTCGACGACGGACCCGTTGCGCAGCACGAGGAAGGTGGGCATGGCGCGCACGCCGTACTGTTGGGCGACGTCCTTCTGGCTGTCGACGTCGACCTTGCAGAAGGCGATTTTGTTGGGCTTGGAGTACTTGGTCGAGAGGGACTCGAAGGTTGGGGCGATCATCTTGCAGGGGCCGCACCAGTCGGCGTAGACTGGTGTGTCGAGGCATGTGGTTAGCGATGGGATGGGGATGAGATGGGATACACCCGGGACGCGGATGCGTGAATGCTCGAGAAGAGGGAGGGCTTACAGTCGGCAATAACAACGGCGTGGGAGCTGAGTGTCTGGCGCCATTGCGCCGGCGAGGCGATGCTGATCGTCATGTTGGGCTGAATTGTGGTGGGCAACTTGGCAATGCGATGCCGAGTTGAGAAGTTGCTACATCGCAATTGTCAGCGGCGCGCAGCCGATGACATCCATGCCAAGGTGTCCAGATCAACAGTCGTACTTACGGGTTAGGGTTATTCAAATCCAACCTTCGGTTTTCGGCGATGCGCCATTGCAAGGCGGTCAACTTTTGTGAGATTCTGCCAATTCTCAATCCAAAACTTCCGCCCTCACATATCACCATCGTACGACCTATAAATTGCGATTGGATACTTTCTCAGCTTCAAATCTGCATATTCTGATCAGGATGCCTCCTTCATACGAACATCAGCCAAAAGTGAGTTGGATCATATCCTACCTGGCTTATGGATGAGTGATGCAAAGCTCACCCTCGAACCCTTTCTTCTCTCTTGGAAGCTTGACACTGACACTGCATGCAGAAACGTCGTCTCGACACTGAGGACGGTGGCGATGTGCCCAGCTCCCAAGCCCCATCCCGGTTCAAGCCAACTGTTCCAAGAGGGTGGACTATTTCCATTGCCGTGCCTACAAGTCTCATCACAGAGTGAGCTTCTTGCGTGCATCCAAACTTCATCTAACTTCCGTTTACTGACTCCTGTCAGCTGCGTAACACGAGAGCAGAGAACAACAAATGTCGGCCGCGTCGCTCGTGCGCTGGCTATATTCGCCGTTGACGAGGTCGTCATCTACGACGACAGCCCTATGGACAAGCGCATCACCAACGCCGACCCAGACGCGTACACGGGCGACGTCGACCCGGCCCACTTCATGGAGCATCTCCTGTCCTATCTCGAGACTCCGCCGTTTATGCGCAAGGTGCTCTTCCCGCTGCACCCAAACTTACGGTCCCAGGGCCTGCTTCCGAATCTGGAGATGCCCCATCACCCGCACAAGGACGAGTGGCTGCCGTATCGGGAAGGCATGACGCTGGAAGTGCCACCGAAGAAGGGAAAGGGGTAAAGCACTGTCTGCCTAGCAAACCCCAGACTTTCCGCTAACGAAGGGTAGCACCGTCGTCGACATCGGCATGCCCAGCACCGTGACCATAGCAGAGTCGATCCCTCCTAAGACGCGGGTGACGCTCAAGATGCCCGACGACGCCTATGGCACCTCCGAGCCAGTGCATCCCGCAGCACCCAGGACAGAGGCAGGTTACTTCTGGGGCTATAGCGTCCGCAAGGCCTCGTCGCTCTCTAACGTCCTCACCGAAAGCCCCTACGAGGATGGTTACGACATAAGCATCGGCACGTCGGAGCGCGGCTTGCCGCTTTCAAGAGCATTCCCCAACTATGAACAGGCCGATTTCAAGCACTTGTTGGTCGCCTTTGGTGGGCCGAGGGGGCTAGAGTACGCCGCCATGAACGACCCTCAGCTGGGCGAGATGGGCATTGCGGGGTCGCGGACCAAGGAGCTGTTTGATCACTGGGTGAATGTACTACCGAACCAAGGGACGAGGGGCATCAAAACGGATGAAGCGCTATTGATAGCGTTGACGGGGCTGAGGAGGTTGTGGGATAGCAGTTGAACATTGCCGTCCTGCTTCCGTGAAATGACAATGAGCATTTCTGCATAGGACCTCTGCCGACAGCCATGTGAAATCGGGACCATACCTTGCAGCCGAAGTTCTTTCCTCTCGCCTCCTTCCCTTTCTCTCCTTTTCTCAGTTTTTACCTTTCTTCTCAGAAGTTCTTCTGTTCATCCTCCTTCTCATCCTCTCTTTTAGCTAGAACACCGCTGGATTTGTGCATTTATGTCTTTGAGTCGCCGAACTCGGTACGCTACTGCCGGATCTCGACGCCACGACCGAAAAACACTGGCTTGTTGGCTCCCAACCCCGCAAGAGGCTGCACCGACAGCCACATCGCCGCCACGGTTCATCATGCCTTGCTTGTCATACCGCCGCCAACGTCTGACATGCTTTGCGCTAAGGAAAGCGGGCTTCCGGCTGGTTCGGGAAAGACGCACGGAAAGGGAAATGTTAATCTGGCGAGACGCAGTCCATCGGTCCATTAAGCAGGTTAGAACTGGTTGGCGTTGGCTGAGTGCTGCCGCTCGGCTGTTCCTCACTTGTAAGTGGCAGGGTCGTTCTCACTTGCCTGAGAAGGCGCCGATTCCTGCACTTTTCAATAGCCAGAAGTCAGCCAGCCAGCCACGGCCCTCATCACACCCGGCGGCACGTGGAGGAAGAACCATGCAGCTGGATAGTGGTAGCTAAGCTAGCTCCCCCGGGACCTGGCTTGGACAATGTCTGGGTCAGCCCCCCAAACCACCAAACAAAGGCCCGAGATAACTTCAAACGGAATCCAGGAACCAACAAACCACCCCATTCGCTCCTTTTGCCTCCGTTTCAAAACGCCCAAGCAATGCTGGTGTGCGCCATATTCGCGTCAATAGTTATCGCCTAGCCTTTCCGGTCTGCTTCTAAAAATCGAACCACAGTCCAGGTTGTCCAAAGTCAGCCTTGTTGGGACGCGAGCCATATCTGTCGGCTACGCGGTCCGCAACCCCGTCTCGCTCGCCTACCAGCCGCGTCTCTTTCATCATCATCAGTCTTGCCGCCTCAATCACAATCTTTCGTTTCTTGGGTTTGCCGAAGGACTTGGATCTTGGCCGCAGGAGCTGACGAGGATTGCTTCGTATCGCAAATCCCTCGCCCGGAGCCTGCTAAGAAAAGAACAGTATTGTTTGTTCGTCCTGCGATAACATGTAGGTATTGTACAATACCTTGGACATCCAGCTGACGGACACGACGATTGCAAGGCGCGGCTACTACACAATCCATTTTGATCCCCGACCAAGCAGACAGTCAGTCACCCAGGCACCAGAGGAGGACGGCAGCTGCCAAGGGGGCACTGGTGGGCGTGTTACCGTGGTCAGATCAGATCAGATCAACCGGCCTAGCCCACAGCAGCCAGTGTGGTAAGGATGGATCCAGCCATGGCTTTCCATGCTTGTCAAACTTACAGCGCCTCCGAGTCCCCACCACTCCGTGTACCGTACCCAGCTGGCTGGCGCCGCATATCCCCCCTTGTGGTTCTAGATGAGGCCCTGGGGCGCTGGATTGTGGTCCAACGTGTGTGGCATGTCTGTCAGTTGCTGGGTGATGCGGGTGAGATGGTGGCACCAAGTGATCTCGCGTGCTCCCAGACTCTGTTCAACGTCGGAGGATGGGTCGCACACACGACGGTTGCCGCTGCTGTGTAACAGCAGCGTGACGAAGGAGAGGCGTGTTTGAGATTCTGTTTCCAAGGCAACGTAGTTCGCGTTCAGACCTTGTCGACTTCTGACTTTGACCCTGGCTGCTGGTAGCCAGTGGGATGCTTGTTGTGCATCGCCTATTGTATAGTACCTGTCCAGTCTTGACCTCACTTCTGGCGCACCTGTAACGGGAGAATGCTTGGACGAGTTGAGAGTGATTGCTCGGGTTTGAAGGCTTATCCTAGTGTCGGACATCAAGGTAGAATAGTACGAGGACCAATGTGCACCCCGGGGCTCTTTCCGGGTTTCATCCATCCTTTAAGGTTCCCTGTCGCCTTTAGCTACGGTATGTCAAGTGTTGTACATGCAGCCGAGACGAGGTGTGGCCGCCATCAGGGTGCTGAGTAGATAAATACCCTGGGTTTGATCGAGGCACAGGAATCGTGCCGTGCGCTCGTGCGATACGGTCGAGATAATCCAGGAGCACTAGATCAGTGGTTGTGTGTGTGTTGACTTTGGACAACAAATGAGGGCGCCTTGGGAACTGAGGGGCAAAATGGGAATCGGATCTCAGGCTGGAAAACGAAAGGATGAAGTCCGAGTCTTGTCTCGTCGTGTGCTCCTGACCTTTTGACCGACCCTCTGGCTGCTGTTGGCTACCCCCAACCGAGTGTAATCGAAGTCCCTGGACCATCCAAGTGCTGCAAGCCGGTGCCAGTGGCGGGAATGGAGTTGACCGGAAGACTGGTGTGCCAGCTAATGAGAGCAATACTTGGAGGAAGATTGGAGTTCATGCGACTGTTCCACGGTGGGAACATGCTTGGGCTGTGGTTGCTGTGTTGGACAATGGCAGCATGATACAGTATACAATAGTGGTGCATCACGGTGTCTCTGGGCTCGGGAGGAGAGAAAGTCAAAACAAAACGAGGACGATGGGGATGGGAATGGGGATGATGCAGATGGCAAGGCTAAAAACGAATGCAAAGACAGTCGGAACACCAAAAGTATAATCAACAACCTTCAACCGCGTAGATCAAATTTGCAAAAGCTCACTGACCAACCCAGGACTCCTTTACTGGAATAGTCAGCTACGAAACTCCCGAGGGAGTTTACTCCGGTTCGCTCTAACGAGCTCCGAGTTGGCGTGCGTGGAGTCTGCAGGTACCGCTTCCTGATACTTCGACCTGGAATCGAATTGGCGATCTCTTGGGATCGAGGGCCAGCCGAAATTCAAGTCACGGATCCCGGCGTCATCCACTGACCACTGCGCCATGCGCCCTGGTCTGTGTCGGCTGGTAACCTGAGGAAGCGTGGACCTCTTTATCACTGACCGGCCGGCTTTCCACGGGTCCCCTGCCACCTGACACGGTGGGATAGCCCTTGAGTCTTGCATACAGTGACGACCCCACCCTCTCCCATCGAAACACGCACCCCATCCCATGAATGATGCCATCGCCATGACTGTCCCGCGTCGCCGATGTCACAGGATATGGAAATATACACCTGTTGTACATAACCCGCGCCTCTGACATTTCAGAACCTCGCGTGGGCCCCCAGCTGGTTCCCACCCAGCGGTCCTCCATCCCCAAGCACAAACCCCCCTTTTTTCTTCCCCTGCCCGCCCACAAACAACGCCTCGGCGACGACCGTCACCGCCCCCGTAACCGCATCCTCAACCGTCGCATCGACCCAGCACTTGTAATGCCTCTTCCCCCTCTCCTCCATCGGCAATTCCTCCTCCCCACGCACCTTGCACCTCACCACATAAAACCCATTCGCCATAGTCACCTGCTTATACTCCAGCCCCAAATTCGCCGTCACCCCGGCCCGCCCCCCCCACTCCTTGAACGCCGCCCGCCCGCAGCTCTCGTCCAGGATCGTCGCCAGACACCCGCCATGCACCACCCCGGGCCACCCGGTCGTGCCGTTCCCAAAAAAGATAACACTAACCACCTCCCCGGTGCCCCTGTTCCAAAACACCCTCTGGTACCCGCCCACCCCCCTCGCGCCGGCTAGCGCCCCGGCGCTGATGTTCCGCGCCCGGTGCTCCGCCGACAGCGTGTCGTACGCGTCCCAGGACTCCCACGTCGCCGGGTCGGCCGCCGCCAGCCGCTGCACGACGGGCAGCTTGGCGGCCTGCTCGTGCAGCACGCGCGTCATGTACGTGTCGGCCTCGGACCCGGGCTCGGGCGGGACCGGCGGGGAGAGGAGGAGGCGCAGGGACGAGCCTGCCGAGAGGCCTAGGACGGTGCATGTGAAGGCTAGGAGGAGGCGCGAGGCGAGGCGGGGTTTCTTTTTCGGGGTCGGGTTCGGGGTCGGGTTCGGGGGCTCGGGGGTTGCTGTCGAGAGGGGTGCTTCGGGGACGGGAGGCTGTCGAGGTTCTTGTTGGTTGTATGTGGTACTGGTCGAGAAGGGTTGGAGTCGACGGGGACGGGTAGTCGCGCTGAAGGGAGTTGTGTGGATGGTTCCAGCGGGGAGGAATCCCCCTCGCTGGCGCCGGGCCAGCTTCAGGAAGTGGCGGCAGTGTGGCCCGGGAAACATGACGTTGTTGGGTGTCTTGGGAATGGGGATGGCAGAAGACGTTGCGGTTCAAATTAAGCTTCTCAGGGTCACCCACCGGCCCGGATCGGCATTGAGGAACCGAAGATCTGCGCTGGTCTCATTGGCCAATTTCTCGACATCCCCAGGCACCAGTGGGGAGGCTAGTGTGGGGACCTCGGCCTTGGCTGTCTTGGTGTTTGCCCATCGCATCTCCATCCACTTGATGTTTTCGAAGGGGTCAGACTGACGATGACCGTGGCAGCGCGGCTATCAATACGTTATGCAGCCACTCGAAAACATGGCCTCACAACACAACGGAAATAACTGGGGGCTGTCAAGGTCATTCAACCGAGGACATCCCCGTCCCAATTCCACAAAGGTTGGGTCTGAATTGGCACACAACGATGCCTGCCTTGAACACTGCAGAAGAGAACAGGATGTGCAAGTACACTAACAGCCCAGGTCGTTGCCCTAAAGACACGTATAATCTAGCTCCTGCGACTCTTTCAAAAGGAATGGAGCCCGACCTTTAAGACGCGTGCTTGATCCGAAACGGAGCTGCTAGAAACGAGTTGAACCTCGATCTCGCGAACAGAGCATCCATTCGTTCATCCAACATGCCTTGTATGTACTTGAGCAATACCGGCACAAATGGCACTGACTTCCGAACGCCAATGCTCAGGTAAATATCCGTTCCAAGGAACCAATATCGGCAAACCGCGGACCACCAGAAGATGGGTACCCAGTCTCACTTCGTCAAGCGGACCTTATGCGCGCGCCGACATTATTCGACTGTAGCACCCCATTCAGCATCCTCAAACAGAACCAGGACTGTTCCCGCCTTGCAAATATCCTATAACTCCGTTAGCATGTTTCTTGTTACGCTGACGAATGAAGAACCTACCCCTTCCTTATGCGCCAGTTTCTTAACAACCCCCCTGTGCGGCGACCGGATGACCGTCTCCATCTTCATAGACTCGATCCTATGAAGCTCGTTGTCAGAAACCCTCAGTCCCATCCTCGTGGAGGCCAGACTTACACCACAAGCGGCGTTCCCTTGTCCACCTCTTGTCCCTCGGCCACCTCATTCCTCAGGATCTTGCACGGCATGGGCGCCACGACGCTGCCAACAACCTCCTTCAGGCCTAATGCCTTGTCATACCATCCAGGCGGCACCAGCATCAGCTCCGTCTTCTCCCCGAGCTGGAACACCGTCAGCTTTTCTCGCGCAGCCGGGTCCTGCGCAAGAGTAGACTCGACGCGGGCCATGGGGAAGAAGGACGTCAGCTTCGTCTTGAACGACGTGGCAATGGACGGCTGGCAGACGACGTTCTCAAACACCATCGGCGTCTGGGTGTTATTCCGCGAGATAGACACGCTGTAGAGCGCATTCCCTTGCTGGGCGACCTCCACCTGGACGATCTCAGGCTCGCTGTCGTCGGCCGCAGCATCCTTTCGCACGCGAAAGGCAAATCTGCGCTGGTTGTGCAACCCAACCTCGCCAAAGCCGAGCGTAGCCCCGTGCGGCCCGGCCGTGACGCTCGACTGGATCTGCGAGCTGAGCAGGCCAAGCGCAGCCTGGGCAAAGACCTCGTCCGAGACAGGCCGAGGCTGAAAGAGCTCGTCCCTCCACTGCTCGATGAACCCGGTCTCGACGTCCCCGTCGATAAAGGCCTGGCTGCGGCATAGACGCTTGAGGAATTCGATATTGGTGCTGAGACCGACAACTTCGTATTCCCGCAAGGCGAGCTCCAGTTTCAGAATCGCGGTCTCACGATCTCGGCCGCGCACGATCAGCTTAGAGATCATGCCGTCGTACGCCTCGGAGACGGTGTCTCCCTCCACAAACCCAGCATCAATACGCACGTTGGCGCTCGTTTTGGGCGTGGCGAGGTGCACCAGCTTGCCCGAGTCAGGGAAGAAGCCCTTCTCAGGGTTTTCGGCGTAGATGCGGGCCTCGATGGCGGCGCCGCGCTCGAGGATACGTGCCTCAATCTCGTCCTGCGTCAGCGGGAGCCGCTCGCCGGCGGCGACCCGGAACTGCCACTCGACCAGGTCGGTACCGGTCACCATTTCGCTCACGGGGTGCTCGACCTGCAGGCGGGTGTTCATCTCCATAAAGTAAAACTCGCCCGTGTCCTTGTCGAGGATGAACTCGACCGTCCCGGCGCCGACGTAGCCCACTGCCAGCGCAGCAGTCCTCGCCTTGTCCCAGAGATCATGCCTCGTCGCATCGTCCAGCAACGGCGCCGGGCTCTCCTCGAGAATCTTCTGGTGCCGCCTCTGCACGCTGCAGTCCCGCTCGCCCAGCGCAACGCAGTTCCCGTACCGGTCCGCAAACACCTGCACCTCGACATGCCTCGGCCGCACGACATACCTCTCCACCAGCATAACCTCGCCGCCGTCGCCAAAGCTCGCCCTCGCCTCGGCCCGCGCGCTCCTCAGCTGCGCCTCGAACTCGTCGTCGGTCCTCACGATCCGCATCCCCTTGCCGCCCCCGCCCTTGACGCTCTTGAGAAGCACGGGGTACCCGACCTCGTCCCGCGCCCGCGCCCGCAGCTGCTCGGGCGCCTGCTCCGGGCCGTGGTACCCGGGCACGCACGGCACGCCCGCGGCCGTCATGATCTCCTTACTCCGCGCCTTGTCGCCCATGTCGGCCATGGCCTGGGCCGGGGGGCCGACGAAGACGATGCCGGCGTCCTCGCAGGCCCGCGCGAACGCCGCGTTCTCCGACAGGAAGCCGTACCCCGGGTGCAGCGCCTGGATGCCGTGCTGCCGGGCGAGCTGAACGATGCGGGCGCCGTCGAGGTAGCCCCCCGCGGCGGCGGCGCCGAGGGCGATGGAGTGCGGTGCGCACTTTGCGTGCTGCGAGGCGGCGTCGACGTCGGTGTAGAGGGTCGTCGTGCGGATGCCCATGGCGGCGGCCGTGCGGGCGATGCGCAGCGCGATCTCGCCGCGGTTGGCGATCAGGAGGGACTTGATGGGGGTGACGGTCGTGGTGGCATTGGAGCCGGCTGGGTGGGTCGATATGGAGCGACTAATTGGGTGCTGGAGGAGTAGTGAGGAGGAGGGAGCGCCGAGGGGTGCCCGGAGGCGGCGCGACGATCGTTTGATGGAGCGCATCGTGGTGTTGTGTGGGGGATGAAACAAGCGCCAGAGGGTCAATTGCTCAGAAATGGATTGAACAACTAAGGAAAGAGGAAACCACGAGGAATTGACAATTGTATTCCAAAATCTGCTGGGTGTTGTTGCTATCTAAGATGGCCTTGAGGGAACGCCGACAGTAGCCGGCCGTGGACCCCTGCTTTCCGAACCAAGAGCCCGGCTCACCTGGACGGAACCCGTGACCTGCGAAGCGTCTCAAGGAACTTGAGCCTGGAGGTGTTCAAGAGCAGAGGCATTTTGGATGTGATGCCATTCAATAGTTTGACTCCAGTATCCTACACAGAACTCCATTGCTGACCCTCTCTGAATATAGAAAGCAAGAAGGTGAAGCTCCGAGCCACAGGCCTTCCATTCGGGTGAACATAACGTCATGCATGCTGCCCTGAGTGGACAGGGGTCACTTCGCGCTAATCCCGCATTAGTAAGCCACTCCGGGGTTCACAGTGTGCCGGCCTGAGGTGAAAGCTTCCAGATTACTCCGTACCTTACGGATATTCGTATCTTCCCCACCTTGACAGCCGCAAGCCTTGAATCACCATTGGTCTTGAGACAACAAAGATACCTTGCCATCCAACCTGTCGTTGACTCGGTTGCCGCGGCTACATAGATATCTGCATACATTCAACAGCGGGCACCCTTGGGAGGCAAGAATAGTCGAGCTCGTGTTGCTGTTGTTTACCAGCGACAGCACGACATCACCAACCACTAACGACCACCACCCATCCACGATAAACCACCACGAGAATGGAGCAGCAAATACCTCTCAGCCATGAGCCCTCCGCTGGGGACACCAACATGCGGGTGACAGCCTCCCTTCCGCACGAGGTTGTCCAATGCCTCGAGAACGCGCGCTTCCTCCACCTAGCCACGTGCTCCGACAACATCCCCCACGTCTCGCTCATGAACTACACTTACCTCCCTTCCTCGCCATACTCGCGCTCTCCCATCATCGTCATGACGACCAATCCAGCCAGCAAGAAGATGAACAACCTCACTAGCAATCCCAACGTCTCCTTGCTCGTTCACGACTGTACTTGCCCCACTGCTCCCCGCCTCCAGTCTCAACTCAGGATGATGATGGACTAACAATCGAGTGGGGAAAAGGGGTCTCACACCGTCCAACACCCACCTCCCAAGCGCGCCGCCTATCCTCCGACGCCAGCACCTCCCGCTCGCCGAACCGGGAACCCCACTCGTCCCTCGCCTCTCTGCTCTTCAACCTCAACACGTCGGCCGTGTCCTCCATCAGCGCCACCATCAACGGCTCCGCGCGCCTGGTCGAACGCGGCTCGGACGAAGAGAGGTACTACCGGGATGTGCACCTGGAGAACAACACGTTTGACAGCATCGTCGACACCGGCCTCTTTGCCGCTGGCGCAGATCGCGCCGAGGGTGAGAACGGAACTGCGAACAGGTTTCCGGTGGGCGATGACGTACGGGTCGTTGTGGTGGGGATACGGGATGTCAGGATTGCGGATTGGAAGGGGACCGTAAGAGATTGGGTCATTGCAGAGCCGGGGGCCGAGGCCGTGGTCAACGGGGTACGGTGATGCTCGAAGACCGTTGCAGGCGTTGCATCGGGCAAGAATTAGATGCCGGAGCAGGCAATCTGTTCACAACTTCAGTGTTCGGAAAGGGAAAGAGCTCACCGGCCAAATGTTCTCGCGGTCGAAGAAAGATTGCCGGCTGGAAAGCCTTAGAGGGCTTGAGCCGGCGTATTTTCCAGAAACGAAGCACAAGAACATGCAGCTCAGCTGCTCATCCAATTTGCCTCCCACCACCTTCCATTCCTATTGATAGTAATACAGGGCCTAGTTCCTGCTGGCACAACAATACGCTTGAAAGCCATCATCCCAACTTGGTTCCATTTCGAGGTTCCATCCTAGGTGTGCCCGTCTTCCCAGCGAGACGTACGCATGCCGAAAACACGCCATACATCTGCTTAAGGCGACGAACGTCACTCCAAGGCATCCATCTGTTTCTGCCCCATGTCGCGCAACGCAGCACCTCGTGAAACCACTGCCCGTAAGACCAAAGAAACAACCCGCTAATGCCACGAACGCCGCCATGCTAATATTCAGACTTTTTGTATACAACCCGCCAGCCACCAGCTTCAGGGTTTCAAAAATGACGCGCACTGAATCGCCCAATCTGATATGGCCTTCGGTGAAAGACCGGCGCCTCACTTGGCCCACTCAACCACCTCCAGCGCACACATGACCAGGATAAGGGTTGACGGCAGGATCCTATCAATCACCAGTTAGCTCTCCATCCCGTCAAGAAAGAGACATCATCAAAGTAAACTCACCAGATAACGTAGCTCTGAAACAGGATCTTGCCCATGACTGTCTCGTAGACGTTGTTGATCTGGCAGATCTGCGCCAGCTGCAGCGCGCTGGGCGCGCCGGTGAGGAGGAAGCAGACGATGACGAAGATGGGGTCGTCGAGGATGCTGACGGGCACGTACTTTGCAAAGACGGCCAGGATGGGCGCCATGATGAGCGTGGGCAGCAGCATGCGGCTGACGAGGCTGGCGACGAGCAGGCGTGTGCCCACCTGCTTCTCCTCCGGGTCCGCCTCGTCGCCACTCACCTGCGTGTTGCGCGCCAGGTTGGCGCCGAGGACCACCAGGATCAGCGGCACCGCCACGCCCGCCGACGAGCTGATGGCGCTCGTGACCGACGTCTTGATGAAGGACCCCTCGCGGAAGAAGAGCGCCTGCAGGTCCGGGACCGAGGCGACCAGGACGGCGATGAGCATCGCCCAGAGGGGCGGGTTCATGAAGGCCCAGAGGAAGTGGCAGACGCGCTGCCCGAGGCCGTAGAGCATGCGGAGGACAGTCTGAACAGGCCTCGGCAGCGCGTCGAATACGCGCTGGCCGGTCGTGCGCAGGAAATTGGAGGTTTGGTGTTCTGTCCGCCTAACGAACCGCCTAAACCTCACGGAAATGCCCTTGATGCTTGACGGGGCCTCGACCTCGTCGGGGCTGCGGATGCGCGGGAAAGATTGGATCCCGTCGAGGTCGCTGTCGTCGTCCACGTGGCCGTTCGTCCCGCGGTCGGCTGCCAGCCGCTTCGCGTTCGCTTTCCATACCGCGCCGTGCTCGTCGTCGGAATCGTGCGGCGACGCCCCGGAAGACCCGCCCACAGGCGTCCGGCCAGCGGGCTCATAGGCTTGCGAGTCGTCGGTATGGGTCGGGCTCGAGGGGCGATGGTACTCGTGGTCGCCCGTTTCGTCGACAATGTCGGCGCCTTGGAGCAGGCCCTCCGTCTCGGCGTCGCTCTGCGCATCCTCGCTGTGATGGCCGCGGCCTTCCTCGATGGTGTGGTCGGCGTACTCGGGGTAGGTCGATTTGGGCGCCAGCAGCACATGGTACCCCCAGCTCCATCTGACCAGCTGGCCGAGCTGCTGAAAGACCATCAAGTAGAGGATGCCGCGCGCTCCTACCTCGTCATCATTGTCGCCCGGTATCTTATCCCAATGGAGGCCCTTCAATGTCTGCGACAGCGAGATGACGAGGGAGATGGGGAGCGAGTTGGAGTTTCCAAACACGCCCATGGCGGTGACGAAGTTGGAGGCGCGGTGGTTGAAGCCGAAGCATTTTGACACGATCCGGGAGACGAGGTACGAGACTAGGGTCTGGATGACGAAGATGATGGGGATGATGCCGAGTTCAATCAGCTTGTCGGCATTCAGCTGCGACGCGAGCTTGGTGAAGACTGGACGCCCCTTGTTAGTGCTCGATTTCACAAGAACCGGAGGCCGTGCGAAGCATACTCAGACATGGCGTAAACAGCATGACATTGAGGTTGGCGAGAAACTTTTGCTTATCCGCGTCAAAGTGGCCCAGGCGCGCAATGATGTAGCCGGGCAGGCTGACGCAGACAACTTCCAGCACCGCGCCAAAGACGAGCAGCACCAGATTGTCGATGGATGGATGAGAGTCATGCGGTCTCTTCTTGAAGACGACGAAGGGCGAGGGCGCCGTCATCGATGCTGGATCCCAGGGCTCGCCGGCGGCCGACATGGCCAGCCGTAATGACGTCGGCGCCCGGAAATCGAAGAAACCCATCAAGCGTCCCTCTTGGTGTTTCAGAATCTAGGGGTAGTAGGTATTGGAAATGGTAGGGAAGAGGTGAAGCCCAGCCCTTCAAGTTCTTTCAGTTTACGGGGGCGTTCGCGATGCAATGCTGTGATAGGCGGCGTCGAGGGCGACAGTCTCTTTCCCAGGATGAGACTGGCAGGATTCGATTTGGCGAAGCTGGTCCTGGAACTGCTCCGTGCTGAGCCCCAAGCAACCAAATTGGGAGGCTAAGGTTCAGTGCAAGAGGAACAAAGGAGGCTTGTTGGTGAAGCGCTTGTCGATTGGACGATGAGAGAATTCTATGAGAAAGCAGATAACAACATGATGACGCCCGGAATAAAGCCCTCATCGTCAGACCTGGCTTAGACTCTCTATCAAACCCAATGGCCAGAAGAGTTGGCGTGTTGGCGATAAGGCTCAGCTAGCGGGCCAACAAATGCACCTGAAATAACTTGACAGGTTAAGAGAGCACCTCAGTTTGCCTGAGCTTTTCGACACAACATAAGTCTCCTCTTAACAGACTTCGGTCGCGCCCCCAAAGCTGTGCTCCGTGGCGCGTTGCCAAGAGTTCCTGCCAAGAGCATGCCAAGAGCCTAATTGGACGCTTGGATCGCGAAAACCATGGCAGCAATGACGTTTTGGGAGCACACAAAGACAGCGCGGAACTCTCCCGGCCGTGGCTCCGTGACATCGGGGTGGTTGCGGCCGTGCAAACATTCGTCCATGGAGCTCGAGACCTTCCAAACTCCAGAGGGCGAGCTATGAAGAAGTCGGTCTTGCCGAGTACTAAAAAATCTCGATGACTTG
Organism: Parathielavia hyrcaniae; assembly: GCA_033575675.1. Taxonomy (NCBI): domain Eukaryota; kingdom Fungi; phylum Ascomycota; class Sordariomycetes; order Sordariales; family Chaetomiaceae; genus Parathielavia; species Parathielavia hyrcaniae. The sequence continues at coordinate 560,570 of MU863630.1, forward strand.
GCAAAGGCTGGACTCTTTACTGCAATTTAACTAACCATTGCCGTCTTTCTTAGTTCTCAACCTCGTCAACGCTCCTGAAACGTGATTCTGCTTCGCTCTTTGGTTGGTTGAACTCCCGCAACCCGCAACATCGTCTCAATGCGATCGAGTCAGCTTGACCACGACTACACAGTAGTTGCTAAGCTGTGCCTTGGCTGAGAAGGGCGAGTGCGTTTCAGCATTGCATCAACCAAGGCATAACAAGAAACGATAGCGTCTATGTCCGTTCGGTTGAACAGGTCTTAAATGAGGACTCGTCATCTCTTCTAATACCTTGTTTTCACTAGTGTGATCTCTCTATTGTTTCCCCCCTCACCTTCTTTCTCTGTCGAGTCTGTACAACTTTCCTCCCCAGCTCTCCTCACTTGTTGCTGGTTTCAAGACAACATTCTCCAACATTCTCCAACAAGGCGCAGTTGGAGCAAGTCTCCGCAGGACACATCAGCGTGGTGGCGTTCAGGCTCAAGCTTCGGTTGGCAATCTGGCATGCACAGCCACCCCTAGCCTCAAGGTTTGAGCTCACGTCTCGTTGTCGCCACCTCACATCGATCGTCGAGTTGGAAAGTTGGAACAGCGGATCGGCACACTCTCGCTTGCACGGTGCTGTCGTGGACTCGTGGCCCTCGCGAGCCTCGCTCCCTGACCGACCCGTTTGTCAGCATACTGTGAGCTCCTGCACACGTTGGATGCCCTAAATCCAGACTCGCCAATGCCTGTGTTGATGTTGGGTTGCCCCAGCTCTCGGGGGCGAGCCCGGCTCAGCCCGGTAGCCTCAATTTATCACAGATCGCCGGTTTGCCACAAATCTGGCTGGGTTCTCCGCTAGTACTGAACATACAGCAGCGGAGGGAGTCCGTACGCGAGCGGATCTTCCCTTGCATTAGCCACTCAGGTCAAGCGATTGCATATCGGGTTTGTTTCTGAAACGGGCTGCCAGGCATGGGTTTCTTGAAATCGCATCCGACAGCTTCCCCTTATTAACAACTGACCTAACTACACGATCGCTAGCGGCACTTCGAGGGCACGTAAGCACGTATCGTATTGCGTCCCGTGCAGGTTTCCGCGTGAAGATCCCTTCTTCGCTGCCCATGCGAGCCGTGTCAAAAGGTTGGCGGGGCCGTTGAGAGCCCCGCAGGACGTCATCGGTGCGGAGATACAACTGCACTGTCCGGAAGTTTGTGCGAGAAACTCGAGACAAAACCTGGAACCAGTTCAGCGTGCCAAAACGAGAGAAAATCCTCCTCAAAATCCAAACTGACAGAAGCCTAGGACGGTACACTAGTACGTATGGCACATTGCACATATCGCCGGAAACAATTCAGGTTGTGTGCTGCTTCCTTGTTTCGTGGCCTGTTCTCTGTGCCATGATACCAGACTCGCCGAAACGGCTTCCCGAATCCAGATGGTGGGGTTTGGGCAGCACCAGTATCACGGCGCCTGGTCTGTAACACAGGCTTGGTCGATCCTTGTCTCCATCACTACCAAATGGCGGGGTTCGCCCACAACAACGTCCGGAGCAAATGCCCCTACCGGTGCAACGCTATGGATAACCTGGAGATGATGTGCGAATTGCGGTTGGCGACGGAGGATGTACCTTGCCGATCTTGCTCCGCGCCTTCTCGACTGCCCCGACATTCGCCACGCATAACTGCTGCGTATCAAAAACAACCGAGAACGTTCTTTTGAGGCTCTCAATTCGCCAGTGTCGAATGTTGTGCTGTCGCAGTCAACGCCGCCTCGCTGAGTTAACCAACGACCAATCACAGCACCGAAACCACCATCTAGGACCACGAGCTCATCACTCTTGCACCGTTCGATACCTCGCCCGCTTCCGGCTCGAATGCCAATCCCGGAACAGCTTTGCCTGCTTTTTCACTGCGGCAGACGGTCACAAGCGAATTTTCAACCCTGGTGCCTGAAGCGAAGTGGATCTACTCATTCTTCTAACGGCTTCTCATAAAGCGGGACCCCAGACGCCTACTGCGGGCTTGACCTCAGGAAGCACGCTTCCCGCCTATCCCGTCTGAACGATCACCTCGCAACAAATCGCGAGTTTCTACACGGCACTTCAAAAAGCCACACCGGTTGTTCCGACATACTCCCAAGTAGAACCTCCAAGTCGAGCGCGATTCGCAACGACAATCCGTACAGTACCTACGACCCATGTGGGGTGCCAGGTAGACCTCACCCCGCCCCAGAAACGCCTTCGACGCCGGCACAATGAACAGCTACGGCGACAGCTCCGACCCGATCACTCCGGCGGACGAGTATCCCAACAGCCATCCAACGTCGCCGGGCTCCATTGACGACGACTCGGAAGCGAGCACACCTCTCGACCCCCCCAGCTCGAGCTCCGATGCCCCACCAAACTACTCCCCGGCGAGCGAGCTGCCCCGCCGGGTTCCTTCGCTGAGGACCGTCTCAGATCCCGAAAAGTCAACCATGAGCCCATCGTCGAGTGTTACCGGGCTGTTGAGCACCGTGAGAAGGCCTGCGCCGAGCGCCAACAGTCTGCCGCTAGACATTATGCAAAAAGCACGCGCCCTCCAAGAGCAGCGTATGAACATGGCCGCTCGGGCGGCCAGCTCGACGGCGAACATGAACATGAACATGGGGGGACCCGCCAGCGGGGGGCTCGTGGGCGGCATGCCGTCGAACATGAGGCTACCGGGAGGAATGGCCCGGCCGATGCCCTCCTCCTTCCCCAAGTCAGCGCCTGCGGTACCAGGCGCCAAGAAACCACCAAGCTTAAGTGAAAGGAGAGCCATGAAGCTGGGCGGTATGGCCGGGGCCGGAAGTCCGTCGTCGCCTACCCCGGCTCCGAGGCTGCAAGATCTCAGCAGCGATGAGGGGAAACAGCCCGCAGTGAATGGAGAGGGTCGGGGTTCCAAGCTCAGCGACTTCAAAAACTACATCGATGCAGACAAGGGGTGGATCACATTCGATGGCGCTGCCACCATCACACGGACAGGAGTGAACTTCGCCAACGGCCACACCTTCTCCATTTCGCTCGACGAGATTGAGGTCCTCGACGAACTAGGCAAGGGAAACTACGGGACAGTATACAAGGTCAGGCATGCGCGGCCAAAAGCGCCTCGGTTTGGTCAAGGACTGAGCAAGTTCAAGCCGTCCCTTGCCTGGCAATCATCGAGCGAGACAGAGGACTCCTCCGAGGGCACATCACCGACTTCCACAGCTGGGAGCAATGGGCGGACAACGTCAGGGGTGGTCATGGCCATGAAGGAGATCCGGCTCGAGCTGGACGAGGCCAAGTTTACCACTATTCTCAAGGAACTCGTCATCCTCCACGAATGCGTTTCCCCCTACATCATCGACTTTTACGGCGCCTTTTACCAAGAGGGAGCAGTCTACATGTGCATCGAGTACATGGACGGCGGCAGCATCGACAAACTGTACGTAGGCGGCATCCCCGAGAACGTTCTGCGCAAGATCACCTTTGCGACCATTGTCGGCCTCAAGACGCTCAAGGACGACCACAACATCATCCACCGCGACGTCAAGCCGACAAACATCCTGGTCAACACCAACGGCCAGGTAAAGATATGCGACTTTGGCGTGTCGGGCAACCTGGTGGCGAGCATTGCAAAGACCAACATCGGCTGCCAGAGCTACATGGCGCCGGAGCGAATTAGCGGCGGCGCGCTGGCCCCGGGCGTCTCGGGCGGCCCCGACGGGACATACAACGTTCAGAGCGACATCTGGAGTCTGGGCCTGACCATCATCGAGTGCGCCATGGGGAAGTATCCTTATCCGCCGGAGGTGTCGAGCACCATATTCAGCCAGCTTAGCGTGAGTTCCTCACCAATCCCCCTTTCTTGTCACCGGGGACTTTGAGACTAACCCTTTACCTCCCTCCAGGCCATCGTAGAAGGCGAGCCACCAAACCTCCCCTCGGAAGGCTACTCGGCGCTAGCCCAGGACTTTGTCCGCTGCTGCCTCAACAAGAACCCGCACAAGCGGCACACGTACCCGATGCTGCTTGCCCACCCGTGGATTAAGGCGCTCGGTAAGCCCGAGACGATCGCCGAGGACGCCGAGGCCGAGGAGGCGGCGGCCGACGACGAGCTGGCCGACGCGGCGGGGTCGCTCAGCCTTAACAACCCGGGCGGGCAGATCGCCGAGGGCGACTACGAGGTGGCGGACTGGGTCAAGGGCGTGCTGCAGAGGAAGAGGGAGGGCCTGCTGCAGGACGGCGGGAAGAAGCCTGCGCTGCACGCCGCGCCGCTGGATTCCATCAGCCCCGTGGCGAGTCCCATGGTTGAGGCTTGATTTGATTGTGGTTTTATTTTGTGTCGGTTTTTTTGGCATGTAGGTTGGCTGGTTGTTTTGGGCGGCCCCTAGATTTGTTATGATACTACAAGGGCGACCTCCAGGGGGTTCGTTTCGGACGTGTACGTATTTCTTCCCTTCGGCTTGTTGAAGGGCGAGATGTGGCTACTGCTGGCATGCCTGCTCCCTACAATGGCTACTCCTGGCGATGGCCGTCTGACCTGCTCTCAAAAATGTACTATATCTTGACTGGATTCCCAGCTGGCACTTTCGTATAGGGAGTCAGCTGGTCAAATCTACCATCCACCTATCTTGGTCTGATTTTTATGGCTTTCGGAGACTCGGGCTGTGGAGACACTGAAGACTGTCATCACATCCCCGTTGTCTAGTGGAAATCTAACTGTCCTGAATTACAAAACAGCAATGTTGAATGACCAATGCTTTTGATAGATGGTCCAAATTAGAAGAGTTCATAAACGAACGTCCACGGTTAGATGCGCCTCTCCGCCATGCTATTACACTTGATTAGAGGGTAAAAACACCACCAGCGATGTTGCTGCCTCCGTCGAGGGCTGGTTGGCACCACCACATAACGAATGGTCGGCAGTGATGCAATCTTCCCGCCAAAATGCCCAGTCACATCCTCGCTCCCTCCACTACTGAGTCCCACCCAAACCGCGTCATGTCCTCGTAAACTTCATCATCACCACCTTAAGGTCCCATCAAATCACGTCTTGGTTGATTCACGCATACTCGCCCTTGACGCGGCGCCCGCTGTGGGTGTTGCGCCTCCACGGCCGATCCCAGCGCCGCCGCGGGGCGGCACCCTGCACGCCAGTGCCATCGGCTGTGCCGTTGGTGGTGGAGGTGTTGGTGGTGGTGTCCCTGCGCTTGTGGCGGGCCAGACAAAACAGCATGGTGCTGAGCAGCAGCGCGGCCCAGGCGCCCCAACTGAAGCCAAAGGCGTAGCGGCCCAGCGAGGCGTCGCGGTCGTCGCGCCGGAAGACGTTGCGCATGTTGACAAAGGTGGCACTGCGCGCGATCCCCCGCCGTTAGTCGGTCATAAATGTTGAACATGGTGGTTTTGGCAGAGAAAATATGAAGGAAGGGGGAAGAAGGGAGGAGCGTACGTCATCAGCGACACGGCAATCGTCAAGAAGATCCAGGCGATGAGGGCGATGAGGCCCGTGAGGGCGGAGCCGAGGCGGCTGCACAGGGCGAGGAAGCCGGCGAAGAAGGCGACGACCTCGAAGAAGAGGGCCAGCAGGAAGAAGACCCAGCCGAAGCGCCACATGTACCAGTAGTAGTGGCTCGTCGTGTCGCCGCCGTAGCCGCCGATCAGGTCGGACGGGACGCCGTCGGCGTTGCTGTCCCAGGCGTCGCCCAGCGGCAGGGCGGGCCGCGAGGGCCCGCAGTCGTCGTTGTCGTCGCCGCAGACGCGGAAGTAGGTCCACTGCGACACGGGGCGGGCGCCCTCTATGCCCGAGGTGTCGGCGCGCAGGAAGTAGGTCTGGCGCAGCGGCGAGGTGCGCGTCAGGCCCGAGAGGATGACGAACCAGAGCATGACTAGGGAGCCGGCGATGAGGAGGAGAGCGAGGGGTGCGAGGATGTTTGCTGGGCGTCGGTTAGTCGAGCTTGGACTGGTACTCTAGGGGGGGAATGTCACTTACTTCGCGCCATTTTGCTGTTTAGTGTGATGGAGTGGAGGACGAATTTGCTGCGGCCAGAGTCGTGAGACTGCTCTCTGATATTTATTTCGCCGTGAATGGGATGCTACAAGGGATCTGGCTCGCAACAAGCGGTGACGGAGGATCGCCTTGTGGTTTTTGCCAGGGTCTGCGTTGGACTGTCTTTGCAACTCTGTCGTACTGGGAAAAGATGTACGGAATAAAGCAGTGTTATCTTGGGCGTGTCCGGACAGGACTAGCCGTGCTATGGTGACGTTTCTCTGGATCCGCCAACCCGAATTTGATAGGGCCAAGTCGCAATTGCGATCTCAACTTTTTCAGACGACACCGGCAGACAGAACTGTGATGGAATGTACAAGCCTACGTGTAGCGTGGTGAGGTGTGGGCGAGACGGGGGCTTAAAAAGGTGTGCGACCAGAGACCACCAGCCCGAGAAAGCCGGGAAAGGTCAGGTGAATAAAGACCACGGCCAGCCATCGTCTACGTCGAAAGGGTACCTTAAGTGCCCTGGCGCCCAACCCGCCGTTCACACCACTTACCTCGAGCTAATGAGCTAATGAGGCTTCACCGTCGTCGCCCCCGAAAGATGCTGTTGGAGACAAATCTGTTGTGGGTCCACAGACCCTGCGACGATCACTTGATGACGCATCCCGGCAGCCACCTCTTGCAGCTTGGCCAATAATAGCTGGGGTCGCGTGCCCCACAACGGCAGCACAGGCCATCTGAAGACCCTGCAAAGCCCTGCTGTGCCGACGTCATCGCCGCTTGCCGGCGCCGTGGAGATCGCATTTCCGCATCGAGAGATCTTGAGGCTACCACAGTATGGGGCAAGAGGACGATACTGTGTTGCAAGCTGGGCCAGTCACTGCCGATTTCTCGATGAGAGCGTTCTCTTTCACACGTGCACAAGTACCGCTTTCATACCACAAGAAACCCCGAAAGGGCATCCCGACAGAACCTCACCGCTGCAGGGTCGACATGGGCATGTCTCAGTTTCGACTCCAGATGGCATTCTTTAATTGGCCCGCCAAGACGAACGTACGACTCCAGGCATGCCGGGAGCCCTTTGGGCGCCTACCCTCGTCGCTATAAGAGCTACGAATCGCTTCAACTCGCAATGAAGTCACTCCCATCTCCATTCTCACCGACTTGCGGATTCAGGGTCCACAACAATTGCGACGGCAGCTGCCAAGCATTCGGAACTCGGCCTCCGCCGTCCTCTCTTAAACGCAAAATGTGTGCATCGAGAACCATGCAGCCCTCAATCCTCTGTGGCGCAATTGGCTAGCGCGTCTGACTGTTAATCAGGAGGTTGGAAGTTCGAGCCTTCCCGGAGGAGGTGGATATTGATATTTTGTTGCATGTCACCCAGGAGTGTGGCATTTTTGAGATTTGCCAGTCCCAAACCGTCCCAGCTTTTGTGGACATGGCGACCACTGTCAAGACACCCTCGCGAGCTTCATCTATTTTTGGCGAGTTCGTCTAACAGCGTACTGCTGAACCCGGTAGGGTTAAGTAAAAGCGCCCTGGCTGCGACGATCTGGAGGGAATGTTGCTCAGGTCGACGCTGTCATGGAAGATGGGAAACATGATGATTCGCTGTTGGGGTAGTCCATGAGTATTTAGCTCTGTATCCAGGATGCGCTGTACCCCCTGCTACCAAGATTATCCTCCATCATTACCTGCTTGCCTCGGCAAACCGTAGCACCTCCTCCAACGACAACACCTCATACGGCCCCAGCGCCCACCCCAGCCCTTCCTTGACCCTTCCCGGCGTCCGCACCGCCGTAGCAATCATGAAGTCCTCCCCCATCGACCTCAGGCTCATATTCACATCCTCCACCCTCCTCCCCCGGAACAAAATCTCCACCCGGCCCAGCACCCCGCCGTCCTCCTCGCGCGCGGGCACCCCCCACCCGGCCGTCGGATTCGTCGGCCGCACCGCGGGGAACTCGAGCTCCCTCAGCCACTCGGCCAGCAGCGCCTCCCCGGTCAGCTTGATGTAGGCCTCGCGCAGGGCCCACAGCGCATAGAAGGCCCTTAGCTTGCCGTCGCTGACCGCCTCGGCCGTGGGCGGCGGCGGCGGCGGCGGGCCCACCAGCCTCGGCACCGCCGCCAGCACCCGGTGCTTGAGGTACGCCACCTCGCCGGGCCCGAGCACGTCGGCGTGCATGTCGACGAACGCCGGCCACCCGTCCTCGGCGATGGCCTTGTGGTCGCGGTCGCGCCGCTCGCTGGTGCAGACCACGTCGATCCCGACCTGGGCGGGCTGCTGCTGCCCGTCCCCCCCGTTGAGGTTCTCGTCGGTTTGGGAGGCGGTGGAAGGAGGTGGAGGAGGAGAGGGGTTGGCGACTGCGACGATGGCAACGATGCCTGCTTGGTGGCTTATATTAAAAGACACGGGCTGATGGCCCGTCGCCGGGTCGATGTAGACGGGCTTGGAGTGCGCGTCGCGGGTCAAGGTGATGTGGTCCCAGGGGGTCTGGGGGGCGAGTTGGGAAATGGCGTAGCGCTTGAGCAGGGCCGAGCCGAGGGCCATTTTGGCGTCCCGGACGTGGTAGTAGCTGAGGACTTGCTTCGTGATGGAGGCGGGGACCAGGGACAGCGCCCGGGCAGCCTGCAACACGATGTAAGAGACTGAGATGATGATGGATCACAGAGGGGTGTGTAGAGAAGGTAAGAAGCATGAAGAGTAACGCAGGCGGCCGTGGCTCACATGAGTTTCCAAGTCCTTGGTTCGGGTCGCTCCCGGGTACCAGGGGCGGGTGTCAAGGATCCATAGCGCGGGCTTGTTCGGGGTATTTGGGTGAGGAGACATTATAAAAGGAGACAATTATGAATGCTTCGCTCGTTGAGAATACTTGAACAAACCCCTACTGCTCACCATATTCAAGCAATACAGCGCCTAGATGGTGTTCGGGTGAAGGTGAGCTTCCGAGGTCGGTGTTGCCAGCACGACCTGGAGCAAGCGCGATTCCCACGCGCCCGGACATTTGTTGTCGGGACCCGGGTGGCTCCTAGAGGTATTCTGGACTGTGCCACTGCGACTCTCTCGGAGGCTTACTTGATCCCGTCTATTCAGGAAACTTTTCAACTCATCATTTGGCCCTATCATTATAAATTCGCCATAACAGCTTGATTCTCTGCCTTGGTGGTGGCTTCTCCAATCAGTCTTTCTTAGGTCGTTCTTAGGCCGTTATCGATTGATCGCCATGTCTCGCAGCATCGCACGATGGCGATCCATGGACTTCGGTTCAGGTGCGGCTCCTTCCCAAGTACCTATGGTGATAGCCGAAAGTAAGGTACTTCTTACCTGCAATAAGTCATTGACAATACAGGTAGCTCCGTCGACGTCGACGATGCGTGTTCCCCCGGACCGTCCCCTGGTTTATTCTGGCCCCGCAGCAGCAGACCCCTGTTCCCGGCAGTCCGGACTCCGGACCGCATCGCGACTGGGTCCGCCCAAACCATCACCACCGTCTCATCACGACCAACGCCACGCGTGCTACGCTTCGGCAGCTGTCTACTGCGGTAGGCGATGAGAAAAGGGCGTGACTGACAATGATGAAGAACGGCTCGCTATATCAATACAAGCCGTCCATTTCACCTGAACCGGATACCAGGTCTGCCTCAATCTGGTCCAAGACCATTTCCGACCTCAGACTACGCTGGCGCGGCAGCACGTGGCGCAGTGACCGAGAACAAAAACAATTCACGGCGACTGGGCGCGCCCCGTGGCTCGTCCTCGTCCTCATCCGCAGCTTCCCCAACCCCCTTAGCCTCCGCCTCCCCCTCCCCCTCCGCCTCGCCACTCCCACCATCCCTCTTCTCCCCGCCCCCCTCCTTGACAACCCTCCCTTCCCCATCCACCTTCACAACCACGTCCACCGTATCCATACTCCCGTCCTCGGTGTACCCCCACATATCCCCGAGCTCGCCCCGGAGCAAGCCCGTCAGCCACAGCGACCCCGCCACCCCGGGGACCAGGTACAGCAGCGCCGGCTGGCCGTGGTTGGACACGAGCATGACCGTCAGCGTGACAAACATGCCCGCCGCGTACCCCGCGACGGAGGCGTAAAAGTACGGCTTGGGGAACGCAGTCGCCGCGATCGCGTCGGCGGCCTCGGGCACGGGGAGCAGACGGCCGAGCCGCGTCGTCCAGAACCGGTTGCCCCACTGGCCGCGGGTGTCGACGTAAGGCACCTTGACGCGTCGGTGTTGGGTCGTCTTCGTCGTCGTCGTGGTTGTGACGGTGGCGTCCTCGGGTGACGTCTGCGACTTGGATTCGGTGGTGAGCTCGACCGGCTCGAGCTTGGTCTGGCGCTGATAGTGCTGGAAAAGGTCGAAGCGGAGTGCCAGGCCCATCAGCATGCCGGGGACGACGATGTCGCCGAGGCCGAGCATGCTGGCGCCTTTGGCGCTAGTGAAGACGAGCTTGATGGGGGCGTCGATGTTCTTGGCGACGGTTATCATGTAGGGACTGCGAGACGTCAACATTTTTATCAAGCGAGGGCTTCGTCTCGAAAGCTGGGGACCTTACGTGTAAAAGACCATGACCACATCGTAGACGAAGAGGCTGGCCAGCACCATGGTCCCGATAGGGAAGGATGTAGGTGAGAGCATCATGAACGTGACGTAGCACATGGCTATGCTGACAAGGTTGGATAGTGCAGACCACGCTGTCATGTGGTACGCCAAGGTGAAGGCTCCGGCAATAGTGAATCGGAGCAGGTCGGTGGCCCTGAGGTCGAACTTGACAAGGGATTTGCCAGACACGGCGAGCCGTACGGTCCACTCCCCAGTGATCAGGTGGCGTAGTTCCCACAGGTACCGCCTCGACGCCGCCGACGATACCAAGTAGGACAAGAGACCGGGCAAAGGTGTCTCTTTGCCCTTGACGATGGTCTCCTCCCCGGACTTGTTGACCACGTACTGGCAGCGGCGGTCTGGGTCGATGTAGTAGACCAGGCCGTTGCTATCTGCCCACATGGTCGGGAAGACTAGGCTCGTCAGATTGTCCAAGCTGTCTCCAGCAAGAGCGCCCACGCCTGCAATGGCCATGATGGAAATGTAACCACGGAGAGCCCGATTAATGATGGTCGGGTCCTGGAGCCACTGGATCAAGTAGTAAAGCCCGATGAGGACTGCAGCGAGCATGATGGGATAGCGAATGGCGTCCGAGGCGACGAGGCCTTCGACGAACTTTTCATCCTCCCGCCTCTTCTCGCCCTTCTTGAGCTTTGGAGGGGCTGCCGAGGGCGGCCGGCGGAGTGAGCCATGGGCGCCTAGCCAGATGATGCCCAGAGCGCTGAAGACCACCAAAAGGTATTGGGGTTCCAGGAGCCGAGCAAAGGCAAATACCGGCGGTGGACGCATTTCATTTGGCACTGGCGTCGATGGCGAGGATACCTCGGCCCCGGCTGGGGAGTCTGTTTGTGAAGACATCTGCCAGTTCGAAATGAATAGAGGCGTCGGGATGAGCGAGCGAATGTAGATAAAATCAGGTGGGACTTGAACAAGTACCCCGACCGAGCCGACCTTGTCGAAAAGAAGCACCTGCGCTTTTTCGAGATTGAGACCTGCTCAAACCTCGATGTTAGACTGAAATAACTGTCTGAATGGACGGAGGAGTGTGGGAATCCATCAGTCCTTTTGTCGTTGAGCAGATCAAAGCGTCCAGACTGGACGTGTTGGGTGGCTATTCCGATCAGGGAGTGGGCCTTTGGCCACCACCTAGGACTTGGTGAGTCTTACCAAAAAGGGCTAGAGACTGTCGAAACACCGGGGCGTTTATGTTCTACCTTAACATAGGCCTCGCCAAGTACAATACTTTTACAGTTGCACGCCTGCCGCGATATCGGTTCTTTCAAATCCCAACGACAAACCCTCTGACCGTACGGAGGACGGGTAACGCATTCTTCAACCCATTTCAAATCCAACATATTTTATTAGGAACTCGAAGAGGGCGATCGCATTGATCGCAATGGACTCGGGACCCATGTCGGTAGACAGCGCAGCCTTGGATCCGCCCTCTATCCCAAACGGTGCAAACGAGCCAAAGCACGGCGGGTATTCGCGATTCGAGCTGGAGTTGGAGGTTCGCATCTCCCTCCTCGCTTGTCGCTTGCTTCTCGGGGAAGTTGGCTGCTGACCTCTCCAGTTTGTCCAGTCGTTGGCGAATCCTCAATACCTCAACTACCTTGCCTCGCGCAAGTTCCTCACAAACCCCGCCTTCGTTGCCTACCTCGACTATCTGCAGTACTGGAGGCGTCCGCCCTACCTCAAGTACCTTACGTTCCCCACATCAACGCTCAAGATGCTCGAGCTACTGCAGCAGGAGAAGTTCCGTCAAGACATCATCAGCCCCGACCTTGCGCAGGCCTTGATCGCCGATGGAATGAAGACAGCGGTGGAGTGGCATCGCGAGGGCTGAGGCATGGATCATACGGTCGCAAGAGAGTAGGAGATGGGAAGTTCGAGTCAACCTCCGGGTCGAGAATACCCGTCGTTGAGTGTTGCTTTATGCCTGAGAACCGGTGGTTTCACCTTTGCCATGCCAAAGCAACGAAGACACATTAAGCGCCTGGCTGCCACCAGCGCGTCGCCCTTTCGGGCATGACAAAGGAAGCAAGGAGTTCCCGCAGCAGAAAGAAGGCTGGATAGACGACCGGAAGCGTGTCTTTCCAGGCCGAGATCCTGAGCCGTACAAAGTAGTGATCTTCGTCTCAAGAGAAACAAATAACAAACGACACCCAATCCCACAACTCCTTGCAATGCACAGTGATATTCCCACCCAGCAACCCATGCACCGAAAGACAAGCTCGTCCACGCTCAGTTTTCCCTCCACCGATGCCCACATGTCATGCACTGATTCCTGGTCAGTAACCACGAGCCAAAATCACGCGAGAATGGAGAGAAAACACACCTTGTAGAACGTAGTCATGGGCTCGTCCGCGCTGCGGATCTGGACCTGGAAGAAGGCGGCCTCGTCGCCGTTGCAGTTCGCCGTCGGACACTGCACCCTCCCCTTTTGCGCGTTGTCCCAGGCCCCCGGCCCGCCAAACACGTCCTCCTTCTCTTTGCGCGGGAAGTTCTTGCGCGAGTAGATTGGCATGTCGATGGCGTGCTGGTAGGGGCAGGTGCGGCACTCGAGCCGGTTGCCGCCCGTGTCCATCCGGGAGAGGATGAGCAGGTTGGCGCAGTAGGGACAGACTGGAAAGTATTAGTGAAGTTCAGTGTTTGTGGGAAAGTTTGGAGCCTTACATAGGATGGGCATTGTGTCGGTCGGTATGTAGATGGAATATTTCCAAGACCTCACAGGGCTGTCTTCATAAGACTCGAAAGTGACTTGAAGGAAAGTTGGGAATGCGCCTCACTTGACCTTGAGGATTTCTCCAGCTAACTTGAATGGCTGGTCTTGAGACAATTTAATAGAGCGTCTCTTAGCTGACCGGAAGATCCTCTGTGAGAGATTGCAACACTCTTGAACTGGGTGAGCTTCGTCGACTTGAGGGTTACCTTCAAGTGAATGTGAACTTTTTGGTGGGGTTCCGTCACTTGCATCCATCCACGATGTGGGGCCGTATGGGATTTCCATACGACACCTATGCTAAGTACGTACCAGAGAGCCAACCCCAACCCTGCTGATAGATGGCTGGGTTTTCGTCGTCCTAGGGACGAGGTCTGATGTTAAAACTGGAAATGGTATCCCTTCCATACCATGCCCGACTGAGGTATGTCGGCGTTATCGGTCCAAAAGGTCCGGGTTTCCCGACCGAGTGCGCCGTAACTACGGGATATGACCTGCAACCAAAGCTGGTGGTATCCATACCCCCCTGCAGTGACCACGCAGCCCGCTGGTGGGGTAAGGCTGTCACTGCCACCTCCTGGCAAGGCTCCAGGTCTCAAACGCCGCGAAACCTCCAACTGCAGATACAAGCATAGCGCTCCCCCCGTACAGTCGTGATCGAATCGAACTTCAACCTCAACGCAGCCCGAAGTCAAGCTCGTCAAGTCCTCTCTAATCGAACCTCAGCTCGCAGTTGCGCCTTAGTTACCCCTCCCCCGCTGGCTCACTTTGCGCCGCCGGCCATCGACCATCAACAAACACCCCTAAAGACAGACCGCACTATAAGACAATGGCGAGTCGCGCAAAGGAACAAGAACACGAGGTTCGTATTTGTCCCCCCCTCCCATTCCCACCGCACCCACTAAGACAAAACCCCCCGAATCTGCCCAGGGCGCCACGAACCAGGAACTCCTTATCGAAGCCTGCCGGCGCAACAACACGGAGCTCCTCGCCGAAGTCCTGTCCTCGGCCGAGATGCAGGGAGACGACGACGCCGCGGCCGAGCTGCTCAACAAGACGACGACGGTGCTCGGCAACCACCTGTACCACGAGGCGGCGCTGCAGGGCAACTACGAGATCATCGACATGCTGCTCGACCAGCCCGGGTTCGAGTGCGACCCCGTCAGCCGCGCCGAGGGCGACACGCCGCTGCATAGCGCTGTGCGGTGGATCAACGGCGAGCCGCCCGAGCAGCGCGACTTCGGCAACGCCCTCGTCGAGATGATGCTCGAGGCCGGCTCGAACCCGAGGGTCAAGAACAAGGGCGGCCTGACGCCGCTGCAGCTCGTCGATCCGAGGAACGAGGGGCTGAAGGAGGTGATTCGGAAGCATGAGTATGCCGCGCTGAACGCGGGCGATTTCGTGTCGGCGGAGGAGGTGCGAGGGGGGAAGGGGTTGGTGGACGGGGGGAGGCGGCAAGAGGAATACGAGGACGACGAGGATGCCGAGTTCAGCGGGAGTGATGAGGAGGAGAGGGTGGAATGGGAGCGGCAGAGGGCGGCGAGGAGGTGAGGATCGTAGAGAGCGGGGGGGAGAGGTGTTTTGGCTGCATAGCTGCGAGGTGGTGGTTTGGCGTCGAGACACTGGTTGTTCATTGGCGATGCATCCCAACAAATAGACTTCGTCCCGTTCATGCTGAGTTTTGTGCTTCCATACCAGGTCCCGAGTACGCACCACCAAAGACAGCGAACAGGCACAATTCATGATACTCTTTAGGCTCTGTCAACGAGAGAACCAGCCTCGATACCATACCTACAAACCAGCTCACCATCCCACCTCGTTGCAACATGCCTAGCGTTATTGGCATCCCCACGACCAAATCAAAAGAAGAACACATCCCTCACCCCGCGATCCAAACCATCACCGCCACCGCTCCCAGCACCGCTATCCAAGCACCACCACCACCCCTCCCAACAACCACGCCACCAGCAGTCCACCCAGTCTCCTTCTCCTCCACATACTCCCAACTCCTCACCCTCTCCCACCCCTCAGCGCTCAGCCCCGTCCCGGCCCCGACAGCCCGCACCTCGTCGCCAAACGCCCTCAGGATATCGGTGCTCCGCCCGCGCGGGCAGAACCGCACCTCCCAGCCGGCGCCCGCCGGCTCGTGCGGCACCACAAACGTGCTGGCGCCGTCGTCGTACGCGAAGCTGTACGCGTCCGGGCAGACCCGCTTCGCGCCGTGGCTGTACCGGCTCGGCTCGCACGTGTCGGGCGAGTTGTAGGGGCCCGTGCAGCAGTCGGATGGGTTCCTTGTTGCGGCGCAGGGCGATAGGCAGGGTTGGAAGGGCGGGCGGTGGGAGGGGACCGGTAGTGGGTTGCCCGTGTTACCCGTGACTGGGCTGGGGGTGGTGGTGATGGTGGTGGTGGTGTTGTCTCCTGCTGCTGGTGCTGTTGCTGGGTTTGGGGCGGGGACTTGGAGGGGGACGGGGCACCAGCCTTGGACGGTGTTGTCGGTTTGCATTGGTTCGAAGGGCATCGGGTAGGTGGAGTTGGTGTTGAGGTCGGATGGTGAATCGGGTGAGGCGGAGGGCGAGAAATAGGGGGAAGGGGAGAGGTAGCCTGCTGAGGCGATGCAGGCGCAGTTTGTGAGGTTTGGTGGGATCCAGGTTGTATTTGGCGACGGGTGGTAGATGATGGCCATGGGCAGGTTGTAGCCGTCTACGAGGGATATGTCGTAGAAGGTCTGGTTATTGTTGCTTCCTCCTTGGAGCGTGAACTCGGCAACGGTGGCCGGGGCGCGGCCCTTGGAGATGGTTTAGCAGATGTTCATATATGTTTACCGTTTGGTATAGGGGGGGATCGAAACTTACGGCTAATGTGCAGTTCAGCTTACCGATACAGTCACCCGTGAGACACGCCGTCTTGTCGCCGTCCACGCCGTTGGAGGTGCGGTGCCCGCTGCCATCGCCGCTGAACGAGCCGCAGTTCGTCCTCCCCCATACCCGTCCTCCCCAGTTCGAACTGACAAACATCAGTCTACTGTTGCCCGGCGTCAGCTCAAAGCCGCCTGTTCCAGGCCCGGTGCCATTTTGAGTCAAGATGCCTGGCCATATTGATTCAGAGCAGCCGTTGGTGACGATGAGCTGAATTGGAGTCAGATCGCTCGGGGACTCGGCTGTGGTGTTGGCTGGAATGCTTCTGGGGTTGGCCGCTGCACCCTTGGCTACCCAATCTGGCATGCTGTTTCTTGGAGCAAAGGAGAATGCGGTAGCTCCTTGATTGACCGAGAGCGAGAGCGAGAGGAACAGCCCCTGAGCGAGTTTGTTGTTGAGGGGGCTTCGGCGACACGTCCATTTGCTGCATATGGATGAGCTATGACCGACAGACGGCTTGTTGATGCAGCCTGTTTGCGCTAAAGGCTCCATATCTTCAAGGCTTTGGGGCGTCTTAGGCTGCGTCTGATGGTGGGAGATGGTTTGCCGAGTGTGGGCGGAGGCAGAAACAGTCTGACGGGCTGAGGTAGTAGGAGGTACAGATCAAGATGCTGATAGGTACGGAGACTAGGGTGATACCAAATCAGAGGCAGGGCGAAATGGATACGTGGGCGGTGCTGTAGGGAGCCGGCTGGATTACAGCCTCAAGAAGCTGAAGGAGTGAAAGGTCTGGTGAGGTGAGAGATACTAGGTTGTTGCAGGAGAGTGGAAGAAGCGATTTTCGGGGCTGTCACCTTAGCCGGCTTGTGCAGCGAGGACTGGTCGTTGGCTCTCAAGCCCAGGATGGAGAAGGAGAGGCTTCCATATCGGTTGCCATCCTGCCATTTCTCTGCACAACTTGGCAAGAGCTGTGTAGTTGATGGGGGTGCTTTGGGGCCATGTTAGCTACGTACTATACCTTAAGGACTGCTGCTCGACAATGCAGGTACGACGGGCCCGAAGTCTGAAGAAAAGAAAAGGAAAATTAAGAAAAGAAAAGAACAGAAAAGAAAACAACAAAGAAATGAAGGGGGAAGAATATAGGCCCTCCCTTTGGTTTCCCTTCCTAGACGGCATCAAGATGCACCATCGCGGCACCACAGATCACTTCATGAGAGAGAGTTGCAGCGAGGTAGTCGTGAACTACCCAAAATCGCATGCTCCTAAACCGAACAAACAGGCTTGTAATGTAGACATAAAATCAGGCTCCATAACCGCTATCAAAACCCAACATGGCCTCCCTAGTCCGCACTGGGAGTTGTCTAAACCGACAACTCTGAACCATCAGGACTGGTTCAGGTCTAGGGAACTCCTCCCTTGTTCTCCCCCTCCCCCTTTCTCTCCTCTCCTACCACCGAGCCCAGCTTGCTCCAGCGTCTGAAGAACCCCAACACAACAATAACCAAGCTAGGCAATATCGCCAAATGTTATACGTCTCACATTGCCAATCATGCGAAACACGCCCATTTTGCTTTCAAGAGGTATCATTGTCGAGATCCGATGCGGTGCGAAATAAAAGCCAGCAACTCCTTGTCCAACACGCCCAGTCTCTCCATGTCTACCTGAACCGTGCCCTGCAGCGGCCCATGACTTCGCCTTGGCAAACGAGCTCGGCGCTGAATTCGGAGCCGTCCAGGGTGAGGTAGATGTCGAAGTAGACCCGGTAGAAGGTGCCCTGCGGCGTGTCCATCCGCTCAAAGTCCTTCTCCAGGTTCTTGCGCGACAGGTCCGACGTGAGCGTGACCACTTCCTTAATTCCTGTCCACTGCGTTAGCATCAGCCCCTCACACAAAGTGGCTTGGAGCCAACATACTGGGATCCTTGGTGTATTCCGGGCAGACGTCGTCGTCGCAGGCGTACAGAATGTCCTCGTACATGAGCGTGGCGCCGGGGGCAACCTGGCGGAAGAATGACACCTTGACCGGCTCGCCAATCTTGACCTTCTGGCCCTTCTGGACAAAGATCTGGCGG
Organism: Parathielavia hyrcaniae; assembly: GCA_033575675.1. Taxonomy (NCBI): domain Eukaryota; kingdom Fungi; phylum Ascomycota; class Sordariomycetes; order Sordariales; family Chaetomiaceae; genus Parathielavia; species Parathielavia hyrcaniae. Next base: position 578,821 of record MU863630.1, read on the forward strand.
GTGAACTTGCAGCGGTCCTTGCCGTCAAGCGAGGGCACCCGGTACGCCTCGGGGTGATAGCCTTCCTTGAAGGGTTGGAGCGTTGCCATGAGATAGTGGCGGCGGGCAACACGGTGCGTAATGACTCTCTCCGTGATACCGGCCGTGACGGCGCCCTTGACAATGGCAGCGACCGAGTCCATGGGGCGGACAACCTTAGACTGGAACTGGGGCGGGACGTGGAGCTTGATCTGCTGGAAGAGATATTCTGACGCGCCGAAACCACCGACGACGAGAATGTTCTGAAGCGTCCTGTTCTGCGCCTGGATGGCAATGATCTGGTTCCGGACGAGCTCCAGAATGCGGTTCACGACGGGCTCGAAGCACTGCAGGATCTCCTCGTTGGTGAAGGTCATGTAGCCCTCTTCGATGCCCGCCTCGGGGAATTCGGCCTCGATACCGACATCGACGGCCCACTTCTGGCCGTTGTTTCGGAAGTCGGCCTTGATCCGGTTCTCAAAGTCCATGATGCACTTGGCGTACACACGCCCGGCAGTCTTGGAGCCGTCGGGCAGCTTCATCTTTCGAATCTTGGTACGCAGGATGTTGCTGAAGTTGCGGTTCAGGGCCGTCGAGCCGCACGAGTCGCCGGAGCCAGCCGTGCATTCGGCGACCGTGAAGGGGTTCTCGTCCTCGACTTCGTACGCAATCAGATCGACGGTGCCACCGCCGCAGTCGACAATGAGCACGGCATCGTGCACCTTGAGGTTCAGAAGACCGGTCTTGGAGCAGAAGAGAGCGGCAGCTTCGGGCTCGCTGACGAGGGTCAGGCGGTTGTCGTTTTCGTCGCGGAGGAAGCCGGCCTGGATGGCAGCAGCTCTGGTGGCAGCCTTGCCCGCGTCGTTCCAAATAGCGGGAACGGTCAGGTAGTAGCGGATGTTCCTCTCCTCCCGGTTGAACACCTCACCCAGCGTCTTTTGAAGTGCCGCCCGCATGGCCTGGCGCAGCTTGAAGAGGTAGTCGGCAGCCACGTCGATCTCCGACTTGCCTGGCGGCAGCGGGGGAAGGTTGATGGGGTCAATGTACGTGTTGCCCGACAGCATCAGCTGCAGCTTGAACCATTCCACTTTCTGCACGCCGGGCTTGGGATAGCCGGTCGGGGCGAGGGCATCGGCGATATCGGGGCCCCAGCCGACGACTTTCTGGTACTGGTCGTAGTAGAGAACAGTCGGGATCTGCAGCGTGGCGCGCGTCAGCGGCTGGTCCAGGCATGTGGTCGGACTCGCTTGTCTGTAAAGTTCCGACGACCATTCCGGCCACTCACCTTCTGCTTTGTGTATGAGCCGGCGCCGGGCCACTCGGTAATGATGTCTTCCTTGGCCTCATTGTTCGTCGCAAAGGCAAAGGCTACGCCGGAGAACGTTGTGCCCTGTAAAGATAGCGCTTGTCAGAACACTGCGTCAAGGTTTGGCATCTGGGTGGTTCAACTCACAAAATCGATGCCCACAATCAGCTGAGCTTTGCTCCGGCTGTTGCCCTCAACCTCGGCAGCGGCATTGCGCGTGTAAGGAGCGATGGGCCCGGTGGGTTGCGGCGCGGCCGGAGGGGGGTAGCCGGTCGGGCCAGCGTAGCCCGGCGGACCGCCAGGCACGGGCGGAGGGCCGCCTCCCATGACCGGGGGTGGGTACCCAGCGACCGGAGGAGCCCCGGTGTTGATGGGCGGAGGACCTCCAACCATTTGCGACGGTGGAGTGCGGGCCGGTCCTTGGTTGGCGAGCGGGCTGGTGCGGCCGACGGGGCCTGGAGGGCCTGGGGGATAGTTTGCCGAGTAGCTGGGTGGGCGCGGACCAGCACCTGGGTGATTCATTTGGAGGCTCGTCTGGGACGGGTTGTGTGCACTCGACGGGGCGGGACCCGGGCGCGAAGGGGGGAAGAGCGGCGGTATTTGAGGGGCTCCCGGGGGCGGGGTCGGGCTCTGTAACACGCTGGGGCTGGGACTCGTGTTCCCCGTGTGGGGTTGGATCGAGGCGCTCGACTTCCGTTTACCGAATCCAAAGCCTTTCAGGCGCGAGTTCATAGAGTGCATAAGGGAGGGCGGGCGAGAAGTCGAGGATTAAAAGGAAGAGTAAAGGAGGGGGGGAGACCGAGGGGAGGCTGTGGGCGGCGTGCGGGCTGGGCAACCCAGGGAAGGACGAGCTGAATCGGGGAAAGGAGGGGAAAATTGGTTGATTGGGACTGCCCGGGGGTGGAAGCGGTGGGTTTGCGGCTCAACCTGGAAGGGACCTCAGTCAGACGGGAGAGGGTCGAAGGCACGGCTCGCTCGCAATGCTAACTGGGAAAACGTGTGGCCCAGTGCCGAAAGAACTTCTCGGCAGGCTTGCTTCTCGGCATCCGACGTCTGTGGCTGAGAGATGGTTTCCCTGCCAGGCGCTTGACAAATTGAGCGCTGTCTCTCTTGTATAAGGCTGAGCTCGGGTCGTCGTGGGCAGTGCCAGCGTGGGGAGGGGTAGCGGGTTCTGGAAATCGACAAAAACCACAAGCGGGATGCGAGATTGAGGCGCAACGAAGAACCAGGAAGACCTTGGCTCGGGCGATGGCAATCGAGTAAATAAAAGCCCACTGGCAGATCAAGAAACAGCCTGGAAGACGATTCAACTCATCACCGGCAATGCAATCATTACAATCCGATGCTGTGTACTCCGTTTACGGTAACTTACTGTGGTACACACTCAGCGTGCCTTCCAAGTTCCAGACCAGGTTCCTCAGGTGAGCGTCTCCACTTCGTTCCTAGGACTTTGAGCCACGCATGTTGGACACTGCATGACCTGCAGTGGGACCCACCTGCTTGGTTCAGACGATCATCGGGGTCAGATCACGGAGGATGAGGAGAGAGGTGCTGGTGGCGGCAGCGTCTTGAAGGATTGGACCTCAGACGAGAGTCTCACGTCGGTTACATAGGTCGTACCAACAAACCATTCCGTGGTGACCTTGGGATTTACTCCGAAGCGTGCTCCGTAACTACCTACGCAGTGCATGCCGGCACGTTGGGTCAAGCCGCCGGGTCTAAGCATGTAACGGCGATCGGCCCTGTCCCTGATCTCGTTCCTGTATGTTCCCTGGAGCTGGCAATTTCAACGAATCTACGCTTCTGTTGTCGCATCCATTGCGATGAAAAGCTCCAGAACCAAATCGCCAACATGAGAGCCGGGTGGGACGGGACGGGAGTTGGTCCGAAACTCGATGTGTTGCGACCTGAGCATCCTTGGCACGGTAATTCAGGTGCCCGACCTAAGCCTAAATGGGATATGCGCATGGTAGGACCTTCGTAGGACTTGGTGTGGGCCTGTGGCTCAGCTTCGAGGCGCTGAGCCTTCTTGCCGCGGCTGAGGGCCAATCTACAGTAAGATCGGGCCCACTTCGGAGGACGGAAGAGGTTCCACATCGCGTGTTCATCCATGGAATCGCTCAAGAACGGCGCTGCACCAAGGTCATTCTCCCAAGCCATTGCTCTGGAACTAAAAGTAAGGTAAAGGACGGGAGGAGGACGTACTTATTCTCGGTTGGTGATGCTCGGCTCACCGCGTTGCTGATTTGTCCAGTCGAAAGTCTTCTGTCGGATCAACAACCACTTCGTGTTGGTTTCACTGCCCGCTCCTGTCCTCGAGAGCAGCCTCAGGCAAACGTATTGGCTGGCCTTCTCCTTCTACCCACGCTGGCTGTTCTCCGTGCGTTTGCCGGAGTCAGTCATAGCAATGCTGAAAACGACCTCGAGCGGCGGCCTGTCAGTAGTCTTGCTGGTGGTTGTGGCGGTGGCGGTCGTGGTATGCAGCGTCGCGACCGGCACAACCCTAACGCAGGCGCTTAAAGGTTTCCCGGCTCGCCGAAGCAGCGAGAGCATCTCATCAAACGCGAGTCGGGTTGAATCTTGGGGACTTTGTTGCCGTCCAGTTAGTCGTTTCCGCCGGCGAGCATCAGACGCGCCAAACGACTCGCCAGATAGCGTTCGAGGGCTAGATGTTTCATACGGAGCTTGACGCTTACGGCGCCTTACTTCTCCAGGTCTTCTCCTGACTGGACTATCCCGAGGCAGCGTTGCCGGACCCCGGTCATCTTATGCATGATTCACATGGCATGCCCTGGACATTCTTCAACAAAAGTTTCTGAATGCTCTACCACAGGAAGGTCTTAGAGTTTAATAGGTAGTTGGCCCCCGCTGATTGCCGTGCGACCATCCGCTGACCTTGTCATCAACTCCTAGATATCCTCGGAACCATCCGTATTTGTATTGTACGAGTGAACGCACCAATGGTCACCCCAGACTCGTTAACTCTTCGGGCCCGGTGATGAACGCACCAATGGTCACCCCAGACTCGTTAACTCTTCGGGCCCGGTGATGAACGCACTGAAGGTCGCCCGTTCAAGTCCGATTCGAAACATCATAGAACGGGTGATGTCTCCGCGACGCATATCCACCCTCTTTGGACGGCCGCCGTCACAACTCAAAGATACGGGCACTAAACAACCATCTTCATCAGCACACACATCCCATCGCGCCTCAACAAGGGAACGACGAAAGGGGAAACCTACCGTGATCTTGTACCCGGCCACACCCCCAGGAGGGCTCCAGCAGCCAGTTCCGCTAACAATGCCCTATATGTAAGGTATCCTGATCAGCAACCGCTAACACACGACCATCCTATTCCCTTCCCCTTTCTCCACAGATCAACCTCATCAAAATTCAAAAACTTACAGGATCACTGCAATCCGCCGTGTTGTATACCGTGAGCAAGCACTGCGGGATCCAGTAGTACACATGAATGGACTGGTACGTCGCGTTGTCGTAAAAGGTCCGACATGTGTCGCCCTGGCTGCCGATGGCAAATTCGTTAATCCCGCTGTCCAAGTTCGCGAGCGGACATCCCATCGTCAGGGACGCCGAGAAGGCGCCCATGCGCGGGATGCGGGCGTCCACTGCGGCTGCTGTGGCGACGGAGGCGGCGCCTGCCAGGGAGAGGATGGCGGAGAGATGCATCTTGTTGGGTTTGTTGGGAGAGAGAGGGGGGTTGGGTGGTTGGGTGTCTTGGGCAAGTAAGATGAGTCTGATGGTGGACAGTGATGAGCGGTCGGCTTTGTCTGGCGGCTGATCAGAGACTCAAGATGGGACCCCTCGGAAAGGAAGCGCTTTATATATTATGTTCTCCGCACTGGTGGTTGAGTTATGTTCTCCACAACCCATGATCAAGCTTCAGCTTTCCGTATTGATTGCCCTTTGATATCGACCCTGGTACCTCGTATTCCAGCGCTGGCTTGCTGCCAATGTGACGTTGAGGCTTAAGCCACCGGAACGGCTCGTGGTCCAAGTGGTCGATATCACACGAACACCACAAATGCTGCCTCCATTGAGAAGAACAAGACAAAACATGGGTGCTCTTCTGCAGAGTTGGGAGGGCCGAGGGATCCCGTATTTTCCGAGATCCATGGCTACAAGTCGGGTGCCGGGAGAATCCATCGCCCCAGCTGAATCAAGAGGCTCCAATGGAAATGCGTTAACAATGTCATACATGCAAAACACAGAGTTGGACAGTTCACTTGGAATGACTTGCGTTTCAAACATCGGCTGCGGCTTAAGTTCCGCTGAGAGGGTTGGATCACAGGTGGGGCCGAGCCGGGGGACCGGAGCCCGGTCTGTCGCCCGGCATCCGGGCTTGGCGAGCTCGGAGTGGTCAATGCCAAGGTCGGAAGGCAAGATGAGCCGCGAGGATGGCCGTCTTTATTCGGGTAACTAACTCAGTTGGTGCGTGCATCTGAGTGATGTTGTGGTTCTAATGCCGAGGGACAGCGGTGCAATTATTCGGATGTGGCTGGTCAGTTGAAGGGTCAAGAACAAGGAAGACAACTCTATAGTTCCACCTTTACTCTGCATCTTCAAGCTTCAAAAAGGGGAAACAATGACTTCTTCGCCAACTCCCTAGGCTCCTCTATTGGCTCTTTACAGGAACTGTAGGTAGGTGTCAACAAAGAGCCACACCACATTGCTTGCTACACTGCAACTTGTCGAGGTAACAATCCTTTGCCAAGTGGCCCATAGTACATCTTTAACCCGCCCGGGATACTCCGAATTTTCTGGCCAAAACCTCAGCCGTCAGAGCTCAAGATCTAGTGTTGCTTACCTAGGTACTGTTGGGTAAGTAGTGACTTTCTGAAGACTGAGTCGGGAGGCAAGGTCCCATAGGTGAAGGTAAGGTAGGAGGTAGCATTGCTTGGTCACCCCACCCCAAGATTGTGTTCGGTAGGGAGTGATTCTTCCCCTCAAACTCGATCTTTTTCATCTTCTGTCACCTTAAAACTGCGGGATTAGCAAGATCCCTCTCGTCGCCGTCCGTTTGCTGCTCGTACGGACTTGTGTTGGTGTCTGGTGTTGATCCATGGTGGTATTACCTAAACCCATGCCAAGTCACTGAAGGGATACCTTATCGCCCCTCGGCGCCAGTTGAAGACAAACATCCGTTTTCATCACTCGTTCTTCGTTCCGAGAGGGGGCGTCATCTGGGCTTTACCATCCCGCACCTGGTGGCTTTCGTATTGGTCCATTGGCGAAGTCTCAATCCTCGGCGTTCCGCAACAAGCCGTAGGAGGGAAGCTCTCAGTTGAGCCGGAGCGAGGGCAAACAATTTTCAAGCCAGCCCTGAAGGCCTGCAGCTTGTTCGGAGTCTCGGGCGCAAACTTCCATGGCCCGTCCAGCTCGTCGAGCTCCTCGTGGAGCCAGGAGTAGTGCCGAGCTATCACCGCTCGCATGGTACTTGTATCTGGCACGTTCCCGTCGCAGCATCTCATTCCGCGGTTTTCACCTCGCAGGTTGGTGCAGGGTCCTTAGTAAGGTAAGAGGGAATTTCAGTAACTCCAGCGGCTCCGAGGCCGCAGCGGAGACCATTGAGAGCTGGCCCACATTCTATTGGGCGCCGACAACCAAATCCGGCCCGTTTTGACTCGGCGGGCAAGCACGAGGCACCCCACACAGGCCCCTGCAACGTGAAGCTAGTTAGTCCTGGACTCAGAAAGACGTCATCCTTCAGCAAGCTCTAGTCCCCGAGGCGTTTAGGGGCTCCAGGGAGCCAGAATCGCAAACCGCTTCAACTTACATCTGTGCCTCTTACAGGCTGCTTCAAGTTTGCTTCGTGACGTTTCTCCTCGCCTTCTTGGTAAGTCAAGATCCATGGATGCTTCGGGCACTTGGACGCGCCGGGGACATGGGAGGGAGTGACCGGCCAGTGCCCCGCACCATGGAACGTCGTTTGTGCCCCTCCATTCCCCACCAACAGCCCTCGCGCTCCTTCTCAGATGCCCAGGTACCTTACCCACGGGCAGCAGCTTGCTGCGTTGAGCCTTTATTAACGGTCTGACCCCCTTGCCTTACTGTGGTGTATATTAACTCAGCCCTGAAGATCTTTCTCCGTCGAACAGCGCACCTTTATTCTTCCTCTTTGTCCACCCATTCTTTTCTCTCCTAGGCCGCCAATTCGCTGCTAACTCGCCGCCAGCATTTCCTGACGAGACTCGAGAACCTGCCAAAGCCGCATCCATTCTCAACTCCGGCTTCCGCCTTCAATTCGCCTACCATGCCACCCATCATGACCCTCGCAGCTGAGACCCAATCGATTGTCAAGCAGTTCGAATACACCGACGATGATGTCAACAAGGGCGTCAAAGAGTTCCTTCGTCAGATGGGTATGTACCCCGCCAGAGCTGCCAACCCCCATCTGCTTGGCCCCTACTAAGACACCCCTGTAGACGAGGGCCTGCAAAAAGACGGAACAAGCTTGAGCCAGATTCCTACCTATGTCACCGGTGTCCCCAATGGAACAGAAAAGGTCAGTTTCGGCCAGGACGACAGAACCCATCCCTCGCCGTACTGACACATGCCGCACCCGACAGGGCCTGTATATGGCTGTTGACCTCGGTGGCACCAACTTCCGAGTTTGCTCCGTCAAGCTCAATGGCGACGGCACATTCAACATCACCTCCGATAAGGTGGCAGTGCCAAAGGCGCTGATGGTCGCCAAGACGGCCGAGGAACTGTTCGCCTTTCTCGCCCTCCAGGTCCGGAGGTTCCTTGAGAAACACCACGGCGACCACTTCGAAGCGCACATTCGACGCCGCATGACCGTGAGCTCGCCCGAGGGCTACAAGGATGAACACGTCTTTCGCATGGGCTTCACCTTCAGCTTCCCCGTCCAGCAAATGGGAATCAACAAGGGCACTTTGATAAGATGGACAAAGGGCTTTGATATCCAGGACGCGGTCGGCAAGGATGTGTGTGCTCTCCTGCAGGACGAGATCGACAAGCTCCACCTGCCGGTGAAGGTGGCTGCTCTCGTCAACGACACCGTGGGCACACTCATGGCCCACTCGTACGGGGCGCCGGGCAGCCACGGCGCCGTGCTGGGTGCCATCTTCGGCACCGGGACCAACGGCGCCTATGTTGAGAAGATGGCCAACGTGAAGAAGCCCATGGTGGGCGAATATGACTTGTCCACTGGGGAGATGGTCATCAACACGGAATGGGGCTCGTTCGACAACCAGCTCAACGTCCTCCCCAACACGCCCTGGGACGTCGTCTTGGACAAGCAGAGCGTGAACCCGGGTCTACAGATGTACGAGAAGCGCGTCTCGGGCATGTTCCTCGGAGAGATCCTGCGGCTGGTCATCCTCGACCTGCTGAAGAATCCCAACATCTCCTTCCTGAAGGACGACAACTCCAGCACCAACGACCTGAGGTCGACGACCGACATTGCCGAGAACTCGAGCATCTTCCAGCAGTGGGGAGTGGACAGCGCCATCCTCTCGGTCGCTGCCGGCGACCACACGCCCGCGCTCTCCCTCCTCCGCAAGGGGCTCGACGACAGCCTGCAAATCCACGCCGCCGCGTTCGAGGATGCGCAAGCCATCAAGTCGGTCGCCGACGCCATTGGCCGCCGTGCTGCCCGCCTCGCCGCCGTTGCCATTGCCGCAATTGTGCTCCAGACGGGCAAGCTCAGCGACCCGGCGCGCAAGGACGAGCCCATCGACGTGGGCGTCGACGGCAGCCTGGTTGAGCACTACCCGTACTTCCGGGCCATGATCCACGAGGCGCTGAGCATCGTCGACGGCATCGGAAAGGAGGGCGCCGACCGCATCCGCATCGGCCTTGCCGAGGACGGCTCGGGCGTCGGCGCTGCCCTCATCGCGCTGGTGGCCGCCGGCATGGAGAAGAACTCGGCCGGAAGCGGCGAGATTCTTGGCGAGCTTCGTTCAACCGCAAAAGCTCAGGCGGCTGCTGCGGTGGACGACGAGAAAGCCACTTCTGATTAGGCATCCGGCGGTGGCCTACTTGGGCGGAGAGGAGTGGCGAGCGGTGTAGCGTCGCGTGATGGGCGCCTGGTGCTCGTCAAGGCAACGGCTTCGGGTGGTTGAGCAGCTACGGGTGTTTCCCTGGGGTAGGTAGCAGCTCCGGCGTAAGGGACAGGATGCGTGGCACATTACCAGATGTTTTACTGCGGGCTGCTTGGGACGAAGTGCGTCGCGAAGTTAGGATTGGGACGTTATCCTCCAGGCGTGGTCTGCTTTGGTTGGTCGGGTTTAGACGGGACTTTGGGGCTGGATTCGATCTGTTCACGAGCATCTTGGGGAGAGAGAGGAATGAGGTTCTGGGCTAGCTAGCGTTCAAGTGTTCTTGGTAGCTCTTAGGCCTGGGAGCCCGCCGAGGTACAGAGTACCTGGGGCAGGTAGCTAGTGGCAACCAGGCCTGAGGAGCTCAGCGAAGTTGGGGAGGGCGTTGATGGTTAAAATGGGGTTAGTTTTTTCAGTGTGATAGTTCATTATTGCCTCATTCTATTTCCTTTTAACCGGTATACTGACAGTCAAACCAAACCTTGATGCTATGCGATTTGTCTATCCCAGTCAATCCGGTCATTCGACCCATCACCGAACCGACACTTTCGGAATGTTCAACATCAAAAGAACATCATTGCCCCCCAAAAGCAGCAGAAGGGTAAGCCCTCTCCTTCTTCTTCCTCGCCGTCGAGCTGCTCCGAGAACTCGCCCCGGATGCCGGGCCGGCGCTCCTCCCGCCACCAGGCGGAGGAGGGTGCAGCTGGGACTGACTGCTGCTCTTGTTGCTTGCGCTGACCATGTCGGCCGGGAGGTCGTTCCACTCTGTCTCCGGGCGGGCCTTTTGGAAGGAGAGGGATGTTGACGAGGCCGAGGAAGGCGCTGGCGACGGCGACGGCGCAGCGGAGGGTCTGCGTTGGGGCGGTGCGGATGGTTGGGATGCTAGCGGTGGGGGGAGGAGGTTGATGGCTGCGGCTAGTACGTTGGCCGGTCTCGTACCAGCTGGGGCCGTGGCTGCTAGCCGGTCCGTGGTGGACGGGGGTGTAGCCGTGCCTGACGCGGAGATTGGAGTGAATGTGCTATCATTGTTGCTGCTGCTGCTGCTGTTGTTGGCGAGCGGCGGATTTTCGCTTCCGTCTCCAAGGCCGATGTGCCGGCGCACCACCCAGGCTGTGTCCGGCCGCAGCTTGAAGTAATACCCCTTCACCGGCTCGCGGCCCTCGCGCGCAAAGCCCCGCGCTTCGTACCACTTGAGCCCTTCCTCGTTCTCGGTCCACACGTGCGCGTAGATGGTCCGGGCGTCGATGCTGGAGCCCGCGGCCGGGAGCAGAGCCGCGCTCGCGGCGATGTGCTCGAGCGCGGCGGCGGCCAGGCCGAGCGAGCGGTATGGCGAGAGGAGGGCGAGGGACTGGATGTAGATGGCATGGTACGGCGTGGTGCAGGGCGTGCTGGTTGGCTTTTGGGAGTGTGATGGCAGGGAAGGGCGGGATATCGGCTGGCCCTGGGCGTCGAGAAAGAGGTTTGGCTCGAGCCGGCAGATCAGACCGCCGACGAGTTTCGGGGTGTCGGTGTCGGAGTCTTGCCAGAGGATGGCGCGTGAGAACAGGCCCGAGGCATAGGGGTCGAGGGCTCGGGCGTAGAAGGAGTCTGGGTAGGGCACCGGAAGGAGGAGGGAGTTGATTCGGCGTAGCGCGGGGATATGCTGTTCTGCGAGAGGGACGATGGTTGCGCCCGAGGGGAGCGACGGCGGGGACGGCAGAACGGGAACACCGTTTGGCGGCAGAGTGATACTATGTACCGCGGCGGGCTTAACAGCGGTCGCGGGAGGTGGGGGGGCAGGTGGCGGCGCCGGTGCTGTTGTCGATGCCGCGATGTTGTTTCGTAGTGGGGCGCTCGATGGCGGGGCAGCGTACTCGGGATGGCGCCGCGGCTGGAAAAATGCGCGGATCGAGGATTGTTGGGTATGCGACATGATGTAAGGCTGACAGAACGAGTATTTGGTGTCAACTCATGATTAGGCCGTGTGGAAAGAGGTCGTGTCCGTTGGTCAGGGCAGGAGTTTTTGTCGCGGCGACTGTCGGCCGGGGGTCCGCGACACGCTCCTGTGTTATCCCTGGGCCCTGGACCCTGCAGTCGAGCTGAGGCCCCGAGCCTGAAACGGCTTGTTGCCCCACCATATCCGTATTGATAGTACCTTACCTACCTGAAGCACGCTCAAGCTTCAATGCTGTTTTGCTGGCACGTTGAGATATGGACGGTTGTGACAATAGGTATGACGAGTTTGACCTCAAGTACAACCTTGTCATTGTCGACGCGATCGACGAGTATAATCTAGGTATCTATTGGATGCTCGCCATGGGATTTCTTTGCCTTCGATCAATTCAGGGTTTGTCAGTCCGGCGGTAATATTCCAAACTGCTTTCTTGGCAGAGGTCTATGAGACGCGGAAAATAAAGTTCCTGAGCACTGTATTTCGTGATTTAGCGTTACATTTAGGTACTTCCTGGAAAGTAAGACCGTGATGAATCTTGGGCGTCAATTGAAGCTCGACCGTTTCTTTGCAATTGAAAAACCTTCTATTGTTGTTCGTACATCATGACAATAGCAATCGCCAGCACTGGTGCTCAGTTGGTAGGAGGACAGCCTATTCAGGAGGTATTGTACTGTACAATACCTACGTATGGTATTCATCATCTGCAGGGATTGTTGCGCTGTGGTATGCATTGTCCAGGTGCTTGCAACGCCCTACCGCAACTTTCTTACAATCGCGGCTGGGAGGTGCCCGAGACATCATCTACGTTTCCCCAATTCAGGCGATTGCCAATCCGCGTTCATCTAGCCATTCGACAGAAGATCACGGTCTTCAACAAGACTCGCGGCAACGACGTAGGGTCTTAGTGCGTGACTAAGGTACACAAATCTCCCGATATCCTTGTTCTGTTACGCCGGCGATTTACGGGTCGAGCCTTGCGGCCGAGCATTGAGAGGCTGACATTTTTCGCCGTCTCGCATTTACTTAGTTACCACCAAGACCGACATTGCGGCCTAGGGTCATTTCACCTTGAATGGTGCGCACCGCTTGGACATAGCCACCAGCTCCCCCACGAGGCCCTGAATCCACGATTTACCTTCAGTCACCATGTCCTCGGAAGCAGGGGAGACCGGCAAGGCCGGTATCATTGTCGCTTCTGACGATGCATCCCCCATGGAGAAGCTTGTAAGTCGACCGAGCCTGCACTGGCCATTCGGCTCCTCTGACCTGGCCCATCACAGTCCCACGCCATCCTAGACGACCTCTTGTACAACACCCTCCACGATCTCCTTCTCAAGGTGCACCGAGACGAGAAGATTGCCCGGGCAAACACGGCCGCCATCAAGGTCGAGAAGCTCGCCATGAGCACCATCGAGGGCGCAACGGTAGACCCCAAGCCCGACGTCGAGATCGAGACGGACGCCGCCATCTACAAGGAAGGGAAAGTCACGCTCAAGGGCAATCCGCTCAAGTCGACCAAGGAGATACTATGCCCGCGATGCCACCTCCCGCGGCTGCTGCACCCGACGGACGGCAAGGGCGCACGGAAGCCGGACCCGGGCGTCATCTACTGCAAGAGACACCCCTACATCGAGAAGCCGGGATACGACATCTACGGCCAGACGTGGGTTGCACCTGGTCCGGGGAGAGGCAAGAAGAAAAAGGACCAGAAGTTGGACCCCAACGACCCGAGTTCGCCGGTGCCGAACATCGAGGGAAGCGCCAAGGACCGCCCGCCGAACGTGCTCAGTTTCCCCAGCGCGACGTGCTCCAAGTGCAAGCGGTGCATCCTGGTGACGCGCCTCAACAACCACATGGGGTCGTGCATCGGCAACAGCGGGCGCAACGCGAGTCGAGCGGCCGCGCAAAAGATCAGCAACGGGAGCCAGGCGGGCAGCCAGAACAACGACAACACGCCCCCCGGCAGCCAAAAGGGGACACCGCTGCCCGGGAGCCGCGCGACCAGCCCGAGGAAGCGCGACGTCGACGAGCTCGACGAAGACGCCGAGGAGTCGGACGCCACGAACCCCAAGAAGAAGAAGATGAGGCCGAACTCGCTGCCCAAGAAGGTGATACTCAAGTCCAAGAGCCCCGCCGCGCAGGCCAACCCCAAGAAGGAGAAGGCCAAGGCCAGCTCGAACCTCTATCTGGAGCAGCGGGCGGATGACGACGTCAAGGACTCGACGGTGCAGGTCGCTCCCAAGAAACAGACGCCCAATCCGAAGGGACTCTCGCCGACCAAGAAGAACAAACTGGGGCAGTCAAAGCCTCCATTGCCCTTGGCGGCCGGTAAGAAGGCCAAGAGGGAGCGCGATATGGAGAGCGAGTCGTCCGGTACCGTGTCCTCGCCGCCGCATTGAGACATAGGTCCTCAACGACAACAATCTTGTTTCGCTTCTTTACTCGACAGTTTCATCTTCTTTTCACACATTGCATTGGCCAGGGGTTCAGATACCTTTTGCATCGTCCAGGATGGGCTGGACTCGGGTTTAGTGGCGTTTTCTGCATTTTCTCATCGGCGCCGGCATACATGGAGAGGGCGGTTCTTCCTGAGTTTCATGATGAACACTCTTGATGGCTGCATGGCAGCACACAGGAGCATAAAGGGCGGAAGGGAAGGCGTTGGGAAGCGGTCTGGGTGTATATACGGGAGGATTGATTTGCAGACAAAGTTGGTTTTCTGCCCTGCCGGATCGATGCCACCCGAGGGGACGGGCTTCTCTCCGGAGCAGGTTTTGCAGGTTTTGCAGGGTTTGCTTGGTGCTGCTAGAACTTGAAGAGCAAGCGGCTGCTCATCGTTGTATTATACACACTCTCACGGAGGACCCCAAAAAGCACTCCGGCTTGACGGTAAACAAAGTGAACCATGCACCCTCTCGCTCAACGTTTGTACAATGGAATGAGCACAATATCCAACACCCCTGTTACTAAACCTCCTCGTCTTCCCCCGTGACGACATAGGCCTTGTTGATCCTCACCTCGGTCTTGGGCCGGTCCTCGGCATCGGCCGGCACCAGCCCCATGCGCTGCACCACCCGGATGCCCTTCTTGACTCGCCCGAAGATGGTGTGCTTGCCGTCCAGCCACGGGGTGGGCACCAGCGTGATGAAGAACTGCGAGCCGTTGGTGTTGGGCCCCGCGTTGGCCATGCTCAGAATCCCCGCGCCCGTGTCTGGGGTTTTGTCACTCGGTCAGTTACCTTAGTCAGTCACTCACTCACGTCGTTGGAAGTGGACCATGGTGCAAGAGAAGCCTGATTTTTTCTTTTGCCTCTTTTTTGTGTGTGCGTGTGTGTGTGTTTGGTGGGGGGGGGGGGGGGGGGGGGGGGGGGGGGGGGGCGCTGGGACTCACGCTTCAGATCCTCGCGGATCTCGTCCTCAAACTTTTCCCCATAGATGCTGCTCCCGCCGCGGCCCGTCCCCGTCGGGTCGCCGCCTTGGATCATAAAGTCTTGGATAATGCGGTGGAAGATGGTGCCGTCGTAGTAGCCGCGCGAGGCGAGAGTGGAGAAGTTTTGGCATGTCTTGGGAACGTGGTTGACATACAGCTCGACTACAATTGTGCCCTGTTTTTGCTGTTAGTGTGACTAGTTTTTTTGTGGTGAGGAATGGAATAAGGATGAGATGAATGGGTCGGCTTGCCATGGTGGTTTCGAGGGCTACGTCTGTTGCCATGGTGGTGAAGATATGTGGTGCGACGGAATGGGTGACTTGGGAGGCGGGCTTGGGAAGTCGAGTGACAGAAGCTGGGTTTAAGCGCGTTTCGGGGAAGATGTCGATTTAAGTTGTTCAACGACGGGAGTGATCATGATACTTGGGAGTGAGGAGGTGCCGTGAGTGAAGGTCAGTACGTAAAGGAAGCAAGTCTCATGGCTAAACGCACAGTGTTCCCAACAAAATTTCCTACTTCGTACTGAAATTAACTGTCAATTCCGAGCCCTGGCAAACATGAAAAATACAGCAACCACCTTCCGTCTGTCCTCGTCCTTGTGTTCACTGCATCGCTTCCCGACTCCTCCGAACTCGCCTGATGCCGGGCACCTGTTGGGGTTTATGTTGAGTCAGTAGGCTGACCAGGTTTGCGACTGGGTTCCTTCTCCGCTTGAGCCTACATCATACTCGTCCGAGCCGTCTGAGCCATCCTCCTCGTCCGAATTCATCTCCTCGTCCTCCTCGTCCTCCTCGTCCTCCTCGTCCTCCTCGTCCTCTTCTGAGTCGTCCGACTCGTACACGTCGTACAGTTCGTCTGAATACAGCATCTCCCGAGCCCAGCGCTCCGTTTCCCTGAACGCCCTGGACATCCCGCATAACGACTTCCGTGGACGACGGGCGCTCTCCAGGGTCGAAGCGGAGGCAGTCCATGATGACGGCACGCAACTCGCGCGGGTACTCGGGAGCGATGGGAAGCGGTGATGACGGTGCTCCGGGATGGTATGGGAGTTTGCCGGTGCACAGTTCGTAGAGGAGACATCCAAAGCTGTACACATCAGACTTGACAGAGTGTACCGGATCCTGGTGGAGCGACTCCTTGAAGAAGGCCAGAGCTGTTAGTTATTGACACTCCACAACTAGGATGAGGCCACGTACCATGGCGATGTACCCCCTCGTTCCCATGCCTGGGTACGTGCCTGGGGCTCCATTGCCGTTTTGCCCGCTGGGCAGAAACTTGCCGAGACCAAAGTCGCTCAGGTGGCACCAGTGCTCTGGGTCCGCCGACACTGTCCACTCCAGCAACTTGGAAGCCTCCCTCAATTCTTTGCCTGTTTTGGGGGTTGGGGACGTAGTCAGCCTGGCAACCCTTCCAAAGTACCGTGTCGGGTCTCATTACCGCAAGGTTCCCTTCTCGATGACTCCCCGAGCCCCCTCAAAGCCCTGAGTCCGTTGTTGCCAGCCATGGGAAACCAGTACTGAAGGAGGACTTTTGAGGACGAACGGCTTGTGTTAGTTTGGTTGGCCATAGTTGAATAGGTGCAACGGCTCTCCGCTCGCACTCACCGTTCTTGGGTTTAATATCACGGTGAATGACACCGTGCTCGTGGCACTTCATGACGCCCTTTACGATTTCCAGAGCCCAATGGGTGGCAACAACCGGGTCAACCGTGGTCGAGGAGAGATCACAGAGCATGATGACGCCCTTGAGGTCTCCGCCGGGGTAGTAGCTCATGTAGAGGAGAAGGCTGGCGTTGATTGGGTTGTACGCCATGTCACCCGAGAACTGTGCGATGTGCGGTTCCTTGCTCAGCTTGACAAAGATCTCGGCCTCTCGCCACGAGTTGACTAGATTGGCCGGGTTGCACGTCATCTGCTTGCACGCCATGATCTTTCCATCTGTCAGCATTCAGGACTGCTGTGAGAAAAGGCATCAGGCGGGTACGCATTCACCTTGCCATCCTGGAGCCGCTGGACTTTGGTCACCACCCCAAACCCCCCTTCACCAATCTTCTCGAGGATGGTGTAGTTGGCATCGTAGCCTTGAACTTCTCTCAAGCTCATCGTAACCTCTCCTGTGTGCGAGGTCAAATGCTGAATGTTGCTTGTCTTGGGAGAATTCGTAGCTTGAGGAAGAACAGATACCACTGCATGCTTGCTAGGTCTGCCGCACTACTTGTATATTGGACCGATTGAATCCTTGATCGTGGCGCAAGACCAAGACTTTCGACGTTCTGTGACAACCATGCCGTTCTATCGAGCCAGTAGACTATCTTGAATCTTCTCCAAGTCAAACATGGCGCAGAGCCGGACCCGCTAGAAGTAGACTGTCACTTTCTCCGTGAACCGCTGCTTTGTTGTGCTTGTCTAAAGCCCCTGACCACTGTCTCAGTGACAAGGCCCGTCAAAGAACCGCAACAACCCTCAAACAAACCAAACAATGCCTCAGCCCCTCACAATGGCTGGCGTAGCAACAGCAGCACCCACCTGACCCGTCGGTGCCCACGCATTTGCCTTGCTATGGCTACCTCTAGAGCCCACCCCTGGGACCCGCCGTGGTAGACAATGCTAGTTTATCCCTTGTAAAAGCCCGAGCTCACGGCGCCCGTGTTGCTCGCCGGCAGATCTGAACCCTTCCGAGTGACCGAGTAG
Organism: Parathielavia hyrcaniae; assembly: GCA_033575675.1. Lineage (NCBI taxonomy): Eukaryota > Fungi > Ascomycota > Sordariomycetes > Sordariales > Chaetomiaceae > Parathielavia > Parathielavia hyrcaniae. The sequence goes on from MU863630.1 coordinate 596,278, forward strand.
ATAGAGCACTGCGCGGAGCCGGCGCTCTGTGCCTGCATCAACTCGTCGGCCGAGCAGCTCCAGAGGAGACAGGGTGCGGCGCCGAGCCCGATGGCGGCCTGGGTCGGGCCGCACTGGCAGCTCATGTCTGAGGGACCGCAACCGGCGGCGCTGATGGCGCTGATGAGACAGGAAGTCTAGCGGTAGGGGAGGGAAAAGTCAGCTCTCCGGTTCAACTTGTCGTTCCACTCATCAGAAGAGGGATGTAGTCACAGCGCAACTCGGTTGTCCCGAAAGATTCTGGGCCAGTGCCACGCTGGCAGCTGCGAGAAAGAAGGCGATTTCCTTCATTGTAGTTTGCTCCTAGGGCCGAAGGGCGTTCGATAAGTCAGGAAAGACTGTCTTTGAATGAAAGAAAGGCGGGCAACACTCCCGGCTGCACGAAAGCTCGGTTCAACACTTGAGCCCATCCTGCCACTCCCGGCTTTATACCAACCTGGAAGCGATGGAACCTCTCCAACGGTAGGTCAAAAGAAGACCGTGTGACCAGGGCATAACTGTCCGGCCTGGACGTTTCGTACCTGCCTCATTGGGCGGCACAAGTGTCACTCAAGCTCAGGTCGAGGTAGGAGCGGCAGGAAACCCCTTCTGTACCTTGAGTAACTCCCAAATTGCCACACAAAGAAAAGAACACAGATCGATCTGAGACTTTTCGGATGGATGTCCTACCATGTAAATCTTCAGCTCCAGTCGATGGTCCTGTCCTTTTCGGAGTCTGACTATGACATTGTCCCATCCTGTGCACTATTTGCACGCTGGTCAGCTTGTAGCTCTCACATACCCTTGACCATTGCGTACCTGCTGCCCAAGCATCTCGTCTCCATCGCAAGCTGAGCTTCCATATAGAATATGTGCATTATCGTATAGCACTTGCTGTGTCAACCCCACCCAGCGGCTCAGAGTCGCTAGCTTTCATGGCTCGGCTGCTCAAGTAAAGCTGTGGGCAGAACGGCCACAGCATTCACCCTCTTGGAAAACTAGACGGGTGTCGGCTCAAGGTTCAACGCATTTTGGAAGGCCAATGAGGAGAGTGGAGGACCTGGCGGGAAAAGAAAGAAAAAAACTCCTCCGGGAAGGCTCGAACTTCCAACCTCCTGATTAACAGTCAGACGCGCTAGCCAATTGCGCCACAGAGGAATCAATGTTCAACAAAGCAAATTATCTTACCTATGTAGCTACAACAACGAATCTGCTGCAAACGCAGAGCCAACAAATAGTGAATCGAATAGACCACTCGCTACGCACAAGGGAAAACAGCAACAAAAACATGGCTCATGTTTCTTTGTAGCATTAGTCATAAAAACCGTGCTGCGGCAGTCCCATGAGGGATGAACTAGCCCCGAGCACAGCAGATATTACACAAAACGAAGAACTACCCTGAGAAAGCGATGTCGCATGCTCCCTGCGCTCCCCCCTTTCCTTGTAAGCAGACAGGTATCCCTCAAAATCGCCGTTACCAATACGCAAAACAACCCTGATCCTGCAAAACCATGCCCCGACCGAGTTATTCCAGAAATTCCACGCACCCCCCCTCACAAGAACCCCTTCGTCATGGAAGGCACCCTACTAATGCTGCTCTTCCGCTGCGGAACCCTGACCGACTCCTGGCCGCCCCAACCGCCATGCCTCCCCCTCATGCTCCCGCCAAACACACTCCCTGCCACGCTCACTCCGGAGCCAACGCTCCCCTTCTCCACGCGGACCTTCCACCCCTCGAGCTCACGCTCCAGCTTCAGAGCCCTCTCCTTCTCCTCGCGCAGCTCGCGCTCGGCCCGGCGCGCCGACAGCTCGTTGTTGCTCTCGGACGCCTGCAGCTCCTCGATGGCCTTGAGCAGCTTGTCCACCTTGTCGCGCATGCGGCCCATGTCCTCGGAGAGCTGCGCGTTCTGCTTGTCCTTGCGCTCAATCTGCGTCTGGAGATCCTTGACAATGCGGTCCACGTTGCGCACCGAGCGCTGCGACTTGTTGCGCTCCGTTTCTTGCTCCTCAAGTTGGGATTCAAGCTATCAGAAGGTTAGTACGTGGCCGACTACGGGGTTCATGAAGGGGAAATGGGGCTTTGGATCTCACCTCTTGGATGCGCTTGTGAAGGAACTTGATGTCATGGCTGGCCGTCGAGTAACCCTTAGTCTCGAGGTCGATCAGCTTGAGCTGCACCTCGTTAAGCGACTTCTCCAGGGAAGCCTTCTGCTTCTGCAGCTCGGCGCTCGCCTCCCTCTCCACCGTAATATCCTTCTGGATCTCCGACACGAGCGACTCGGCCCGGCGCATCTTCTCCACGGCCGCTGCCGCAATGTCCTCCTGCTGAGCGAGTCCGGCCTTGAGCTCGAGAATCTCCTTGTCAATGTTGGCCGCGTTGCGGAGTGAAGGGCTCTCGCTTTTGGAGAGCTCTTCGAGGCCCGTCTTGGCTGCTTCCAGTCTGGACTCGATACTCTGCTTTTCGCGAGCCAGGTTGTCACGCTCCGCGGTGAGCTCATCCACCGAAGACCTGAGCGAGCGCACTTGTGACAAGAGAGAGACGACTTTGCCTTGAGCCTCGTTGTGAGCGGCGACCGCCTCGTCCCGGGAAGCCACCACGTCTGAAAGCGTCGACTGCAAGCGAGCCTTCTCCTTGGACCAGGTGGAGCTGTTGAGCACTTCGTCATCCCACTTGGACCGGAGGTCGTCAAGCTCCTCGCGCAGCCGTGTAATCTCGGCCTGCTTGAACAGCTTCTCTTCGCGCGTGAGATCCAGCTCCTTGGTGAGTGTCGCAAACTCGGCCTGGTACTTCTTGCGCAGCTGTTCCATGCTCGACTCCTTGTCCTCAATGTCGTTCGCTCGTTGGTTGCGGTAGTCCTCGAGCTCGTGCTGCAGCCTCTTCTTCGCCTGCATGGCCGAGTCCAGATCGGTCGACATGTCCTCGATCCTTTCTTCCAGTCTCTGAGTCTGCTGCTGGAGGTCCTCAATGCTGGTCTCGAGCCGCTTTCTCTCCGCCATCATTTCCGCGCAGTTATCCTCGGCCTCCTTCGCCTGCGTCTTGGCGAATTGCTCCGCTCGGGTCGCTTTCAGCACGGCAATCTCGGCTTGTTCCAACTTGCTGAAGTACTCGTCTGCGCGGCTCTTGTAAAGCCCAAGACTGGCGGTCACATCAACCAGCTTAGAAGTCTCGGCGTCCATGCGGATCTGCAGATCGGCAAACTCCTGGAGCAGCTGAGCCCGGCTAGCGGCCTCCTGCTCTCTCGCAAGCGCCATCTCCTGGAGGTCCGACTTGGCGTCGCGGAAGTCCACTTCGAGCTTCGCCCGATCGTGCCTCAGCCGCTCCAGATGCCCCTTCATATCGGTCAGCTCCGCAATGGCGTTGTTATGGCTATGCAGAAGCGACCGTCGGGAGTCCTCTTGGCTGTGGAGCAGGTCAAGGATCTCCTCATACGACTTGGTTTGGATGTCGCGGAGCGAGAGTTCCCCAGTGTGCAGGGCCTTCTCCAGTGCAGAGACTTGCTGCGAAGACTTGTCGAGCATATCGTGTAGCCTGCCGTTCGCTTGCTCCAGCTTCCGCACCCGGCTGCTGTTGTCAGAGTGCGCTTCCGAGCTCGGTGCCGATCGTTCCAGCTGGCTCTGGAGGTGCCGGTTCTGCATCTGTGCGAGTTGCAGCTGGTTTTGCAGCTCCTCGACCTCGGCCTTCAAGTCCATGCGGTTGTTGAAGCTCAGGGTATCTGCAGTCTTGTCCGAACGGACCGAGTCATGGACATGATCGGGATCAGTGTTTGCAAAGCGACGGGGCGGCGTGGTTGGTGTGTTCGAGTAATGGCGGCCATTGGGCTTGGACCGTTTCTGGGTTGGCGAAGTGTTGAAAGGGGCCTCGTTGATATTAATCTCTTGGAGGCCACGCCTGGTGGGAGAGTCGTTTCTAGATGCCCTCAGCTCCGCCAATTGGGCCTCCGCGTTGCCCCGAGCAGCTGTCTGCACACGCAAGTTCTGCTGCAGCTCCTCAATCTTGCGGACCAAGTCAAAGTTTTTGCTGAGGAATTTCTCCGGGCCGCCGTCTGCGTGGATAGGTGGCGCAGACTCAGGATCAACCGTCTTGAGTGCGCTCAGCAGCTGCGCCCGGAGTTCCACAAGCTCCGTATCCCGAGCATCAAGCGTGGCTTGCAGGGTACGCACAGTCCCCTGTGCTTGGGTTCGAAGCTGCTTTTCCGATTCAATGGTCCGGTTGGCCTCGGCCAGTTGAACCGTGAAGTTAGATGAAACCTTTTCCGCATTGCGGCTGCTCTGCACTTCCCTGGCCACCTCGTGGTTGAGGTCCTCCAGGTTCAGTTGTAGCTTCTCGAGACGCTTTTCGAGAGAAGCAATGGTAACCTGGGAGTCGCCGAGCTGCTTGTTCGATTTGGCGTTCTGCTCCTCCAGCCTCGCCTTCTCCCGCTGTAGCGAAACCACTTGACCACGCGAGGCCTCACTTGCTCGTGACGCCGAGCGAGCAATTTCGAGGCCTTTCTGCTGAAGTTTGTTGAGAAGCGCGCGGTTGTCGTTTTCGGAGGCAGCAAGCCGGCTCTTCACAGTATGAAGCTCCCGCTCCAGCCGCTCCTTTGCTTGGTCGTTCTTTAGCCCAAACTCACCAGATTCGAGAATCAGCTTGTTCAGGTCTTCGACTTGGTGGCTCAGTGTAGCACATTCGGCTTCGAACCACTTGAGCCGCTCCTGAGCTGCCTCCATATCCTTTCGCAGGCTCTCTTCCCGTTCCCGGGCAACTTTGTAAGCGGCCCGCTCCCCGACAATTTCGGCCTCCCGACGAGCCTCCTCAGCCTGTGTCTTGGCAACACGAAGTCGGCGGATTTCCTCGCGAGCCTCGTCCCGCTCCCTTTCAGCGGTCGCTCGGGCCTCTATGGTCCGACGGAGGGTGTCTTGCTGGGCGTAGAGTTCTTTCTCGATGGTGATCTTTGACTCATTGAGATGGTCGTATTCGTCCTTCAAGGTCTGAAACTTGTGTTCGCTGAGCAGGGCGACATCATCGCGAGACTGGCGCTCCCTGCTGAGCTCCATCTGGGCGTTGTACAGCTCCTCTTTCAGATCCCTGATCTGAGACTCGAGAACTTGTCGGTTCTCGTCAGCCTGGGAATCTTCCGTGAGCCTAGCCTCGAGGAGTCTCTTCGCGTCCTCGGCTTCCCGGTGGAGTTGGGACTGCTGGGATTTCATGGCAGAGAGTTGGGCTTGGACCTCGCGGATTCGGTCGGCGGCCTTTTCCCGCTCTGCGCTGAGAGCCTTTCTTTGGTCCTCGAAGCTGCGCCGCTCCATCTCATATTTCTTGTTGTCTGAGCGAAGCAACGCCAGCTCGCTCTCCTTCTTTCTCACCAAGTCCTCGTAGTCTGTTGAGGTCCTGGACAACTGAGCCAACTGCTGCTGGATCTCGCGATTCTCGGCGCTGAGCTGCGAGGCCTTGACCCTGGAAGATTGAAGTTCCTTCTGGGCAGTCATCAATTTGACTTCCTGATCTTGGTCGATTTTGAGCAGTTTGGCTTCCAAATCGCGAACTTTGCGTTCCTTCAGCGAGAGCTGACTCTGCAGCACCTTGATCTCCCCCTCCAAAACTGCCTCTTGTTCACTACGTTCCGACTGCGCTTTGGTGATGTCGTCAACCGCGCACTCGAGGTCCTCGACGCGGGCAGAGAGCTCTGACTTCTCATGCTCCAGTCTCGCGATGATGCCAGCCGCTTGCTCAAGTTGCGTCCGATACCGTTCCACCTCGTCCTCGGCACGCTTCTTTGCATCGAGAAGGCTATCCAGCTGATCTTCAAGCTTTTCTTGGTCCTCCAGAGCACCAGCAAGCTTATCCTCCAGTTCTGCCTCGCGGAGTTGAAGGCGCTTGAAGATTTCTTCCTTGTCCAGGGCGAGAGCGCGCTCGCTCTCGAGTACTTGCTGGATCCGTAGCATCTCAGCATGAACAGTCCGTCGCTCGTCCTCGAGCTTCTTTCGGTTCTCGTGTTCAAGATGCATCCTGTCGTTCAACTGGCGAATCATCTCGTCCCTCTTCTTAACCTCAGTCGCTGTCCGTGTCGCTCCCAGGAGGGGCTTCATCCTGACCAGCAGTTGCCACCAGGGATTGTCACAGAGGTCGAGGTACACGTGGAAGTTGCGTTGGATGACTCTCGTCGCTTCGGCTCGGTAGAGGCGCTTGAAGGCAATCCGTCGCTGCATGTAGCCGCGAGCAACCGACTGAAACTTGGACATGATCTCCGTAATGAGCGCATCGCGTTGCTCCTCGAGCTCGGCGAGCACACCAGCACGGAAGAACACCTTGGTCAAGCCGATCCGGTACAAGGACTTGTCGAGCCCGAACCTGTCCAGCATGATTCGTGCTGCTGCCTGACCTTCGAGGTACCCCTTGGGCAAGTCCCGGCATAGGACTTCATACCGCTGGCGGAACTCGGCAAATGGCAGGCGGTTGGGAAATCCTGTCCGAGCAATACGGATGCCCTCGAGCACACCATTGCATCGCAGCTGGTCCAGTACGAGCGGCCCACTGAACTGCTTTGGCCGCTTCGTATGGTTGGGAAGGATGCACCGTACGAAGTGGGGATGGGTTCGGTGCAGTTGACCCATGAGACTCGAGAGTTGCTCCTTGTGCCTCTGGGCAACGGTGCGGAAGAGACCCTTCTTGACTCTGCTGCGCATCCCGCCAATGTCGTCGTCCTGGTCAGCGCAGTCGGCGAAGAGGTTGGCTACGTGCTTGTCGGTTGAAGCGGCGAGCAGGCGAGTGAGGTTGTCATTCAGAGGGTCCTTGTTCTTCTCGAGCCACCCGTCCGTCCCGTACTCCACCTCAGCAGCATAGTGTGTGAGGATGAACCCCTGTCCCAGTCGAGAGGGCCGATACTTTTGTGACTTCTTATCCCACAAGGAGTTCAGCTTCTCTGTGAAGGTCTTGTCGGTGGCCTTGGGCATGACACAGTCCTCGTCGAGACAGGAGAAGATGCCGATTGGGTTCGACAGCTCGATCAGATCAATGGTTGGCTGCAAGTCTTTGCCAAAGTCGATGAATTGCCATTCGATCTGCTCTCTGGCGTATTCCTCCTGTTCGAGGACGAACATGTGGTGGTTGAAGAACTGCTGGAGCTTTTCGTTGGTGTAGTTGATGCAGAGCTGCTCGAAGCTGTTGTGCTCAAAGATTTCGAAACCGGCAATATCCAACACGCCGATGAAGCGAGTGTCGTCCAGGCCCATTCCTGCGCGATCGAGCTGGCGGTTGATCCTCGACACAAGGTCTCCGAAAGCCCGCTCGTAGATGCCCTTTGCTAGGGCATCGATGCTGAAACGGACCTGCTCCGGCGTTTGCACCTTCTCAACCCATTCTCTGCCTGCTTTGACCTGAGGATGCAACAAACCGCGAAGGAAAGGCTCGAGGGGTACACCAAGAAGTTTGCAGACTATGGCAGCAACCTCCTTGGCATCGGGGGCAAGCCGGGCTTGGTCTGCAGATCTGCTCTCCTTGACCACCGATACGTTGCCGAGATGAAGGACGGCGGCAATGGTGCGCAGAATGGAGATTTGATCCTCATCAGAGAAGCCCATTACCACAAAGGCTTCCATCAACGAGTCCCATTCCTGGCGGTCGGACACCCCAGCAATGCTGTCTTGCCCCTCCCGCGTGTAGACGAAGTCCTCGGTGGCCAGCCCGTCAAGGAGGAAGTCCTGCCTCAGTCCCCGGTCTGCGCCCTTCAGAAGCTGGTAGAAAATGTGGTAGTTCCGCTCCTGGGCATTGATTCGTACTACGCGTGACTTCTCGAGGAGATACCACTCGATAAATGCGCCGGCAATCGAACCGTCCGGGTTGAACTCGATCCTGATAAACTTGCCAAATCTGGACGAGTTGTTATTCCGGACCGTCTGGGCGTTGCCGAAGGCTTCGAGAATGGGGTTCGCCCTCAGGATCTGGGCGGAGAGGTTGGAGTGCTGCTTGCCCCTGCTTTTCACCGGGGACTGGGACTGGGCGACTGCGGCGAGGTATTGGATCACCTTTTTGGTGTTTTCGGTTTTTCCAGCGCCGGATTCGCCGGTAACTAAGATGCTCTGGTTCTCATTCTCATCGATCATGTTACGGAACGCCTCGTCGGCCATGGCAAATATGTGGGGCTTGTTGTCTTCTCGGTTCCGACCCTTGTACATGTTGACGTACTCGTTGGTGTATATCGGGAGGGGCGTGTAGGGGTTGACGGTGACGAGGAAAAGACCGGAGTAGGTGTAGATCAAGTCGGCCATGTATCTTGTATGGATATTGTGGACGACGGAGGCTTCGTTGAGGTGTGTCAGCTCGGCCATGTCGTTTGCCTTGTCGAATTTGGCTGGGTTGACCTTATCAACGCTCTCGGCGTCGACCTCTCGTTGCTGTTCCCCGGCGTCAATAGGCGCTACGGCTCAGGACACCATGATGCAGACTTACACTCCCATCATCGCATTGGACCAGGAGCCTGTTTCCGCCGAATTCCTCCACCACCCAGCCTTTGACAAACGCCGTCCGGGGGTCCTTAAGCCAGACATACTTCTTGCCCGAAAAGTCGTTCTCGCCCTCTATGCCCTTCACAACGTCGGTGGGCTTCCGCATGTCCTCGGATTTGAGGTACGACGGCGCGAATGTTGTTGAACCAGGCGTCATGTCCCTCGACGTGCCGCGCACATGATCGTTTCGAACGGGCGGTGTTAGTACCGTGGAGGGAAAGCTGGGCGAGCTCTGCGACTGTGTCCGGGTGTGAGATAGCGGGGAAGACATGCCCGTTAGCAGAGAAGGCGAGGACGGAGCAAAGACCGATTTCGGGCGGACAGGACCATTTGAACCGGCCGAGGTCGAGGCATTCCTCGCAAAGGGATTATTGCGAACCGACATGGCGCGCTAATTCTGGGGCTTGAAAGATCTAGGAGTCCAAAAAGGTCATGGAATACTGTCGGGGATCAATGTCGTAGCGCTGCTCTTGTCGAGGTGTGAATGTGGTGCCTGTATCCGTAAACATCAAGAAACAGACTCGGCGCGGAATGCGGTGCGATGACCCAACATACGGCAGGAAAAAGGAAAATAAAGAAAAGAACAAGCAGAGCCCGATCAAGCTGTGGTCAAGTCCGCACTTCAGTTCCAAAATGGAGTTTGGATCATGAAGAGGGGGGAGGAAGTGCAGGTCCGAGTCGTGCATCGAATGGAAGAAGGTCCATCCAATGCCGCCCAACCAATTGGTTGCCCGGAGCACAAGTAAACAAACCAGCTCAGCGGCCTCGGCGCTTGATGTCACAGGGCTGGTCCGTGCGCTGAATGCCGGGCCGGGTTTGGACTAGCGCGACTTTGCAAGGGCTGAACCGCTGGCCGTCTTTTCGCCATTTTGAACGCGCTCCGCCAGAGCGATCCTGGTACAACAATATCCTGGGAAACCAGACAATCCAGGCGCGAACCAGAAGCTCAAGCCCAAGTGGAAGTTGACCATCGCCCTACGATCCGTGATCATCGATTCGACACCTCGTCCAGTCGCGTTCTGGATTCTGCTAACCTTCAGGACATCTGCTCTCGAAGCGCTGCATTTGAGGTTTCCGTCTGCAAAGACCAATCAGTATTTGTCTCCGACGGCATCTCTCTCAACCAACCCTTTCGCGCTGCTTTGCCCTGTCGCGCTTCACGAGCACTCGATACGTTTTGCTTTTTTCCCGATCATCGAAATGCCCAACTTCTAGCGACAACCACATCTCGAACACCAAGCATGTCGCAATACCCGTATACATATGGCTACGGCCAGTTTTACGGACAGCCCACCCCTCAAGCACACGCCTATTCCAGCAGTTCGGGCTACGAGGCCACCGGCCAGAACCCTCCGTACAACTCTTTCGCGAGCCAAACCAACCGCGATGCCTCGCAGGCCGCTTACGACTCGAACGTGATTAATATTCCCGGCCTTGGGATAGGAGCTCCAGCTGCGCCTGGGACTCATCCCAATCTTGCCTTCAATACTGCCGCTTGGGCTCAACCGCCTAGTTTTCCGGGACCGGTACCAAATATTCCACCACCGCAGACTCACGGAGTGAACGACTTTGACCCCCGGCGCTCTCAGGCCGACGTCAGCAGCGCATCGAGAAATGGCGCCCAAGTTTCAAGCCAGGCAGCCCCGGCAGCGAAACGCTCAGCCCCCGATGTCGAGATTGAGGAGGGCGAATTGAGTGAGGGGCAGTTTGAAGATCTCTACGAACCTCGAGAGTATGCCGCCGAAGGCCCAAAACAAGCTGCCATCAAACCACGGCCTCTGTCGATTGCAGGCACCAGCCAACCTGCAAGCGCGGCCGACACCCCTGATGGTGGGTTTTATGGCACTGATGAGGACGATTGTGGGAGGGAATTGAGGGGCAACGAAGGTATGAGTTCTCGTTGCGGGCCGTGATGCGTTAGAATATAGAGTCGAGGGTGCTGACAACGACTGCAGGCCGTGAGCGCTCGGCATCTTACTCACCATTTCTCTCCCCCCGAGAAATCCGGAGCGAGATCCCGACGCCGCAACCCACCAGCGAGCCCAAAGTCGGGAAGAGAGTCCGATCAGCCCCTTCTCAGCCAGTTGTCAAGACGGTTAACTCTTCTGGCACCGGCCCTCAATCTCCAAACCGGGCTGTCGCAGATCCCGCATCCACGGATTCAGCTCACTTGGCTGGATCCAAGTCTCAGCCGCAGAAAGATGACTTGAGCTCTTTCAGACCCTTGCAGGAGGCCAGAAAAGAAGCACAGAAAGCCATCTTGCGCCTGTGGCCACTGGGTGTCAAATACCAAAACTACATCGAAGAAGGGTTTGACAAGAACCTGATCAGCGGCCTCTTCCGGGACCTGCATCTCGACATGCCAAAGATCGACGTGGATTCTTCTGTCTTCCAAACGAAAGGAGCACCACATCGCGGGACTGGCGAACCCGAGTCCACCAAACCGAAACAGTCCTCCGATCTACAATCGATACAGACCACTACTGTCACTGCAGACTTGACCACCATGGCGGATCAGTCCCAAAAAGGCGAGGAACGAAAAGACCGCATTGCACGGCTCCTTGCAGCAAAAGCCGCAAAAGCCCCAGCGCTTCCCAAACCGCCAGCACCCGCCCCATCCACACATGAGCAAGTTGTGCCAAAGGAGCAGCCACAAGAGACTGCTGTACCACAACCAGCTCCTCTTCCGCCCAAAAGCAAGACTTGGGGCGAGAAGGAACGCTTGATCCAGCAGAAGATTGCGGCTCTGCAAAAGGCCCGAGAGGCTCAGAAATCGGCAACCGATCCAGCTGGCTCGGAAGGCATGCAGGCTGAGGGCAATGGAACCTCTCCGTCTCAGATCACTGCAACAGGAAGTCCCGCCCCCTTATCTGTCCCCCCAGGTCCCATAGCGACAAGCCTTTCTCAGACAACTGCCAATAATCAACACACCCCGGCCCAGTCCCGCCCTCTCCCAGCCAGCTCGGCTCCTTCACCGAACGCTCAGCTGAATGCGGCAAACCAGCGAAAGCGTCCAGTGGCAGCAGACTTCGTCGAGTTCTCATCGGGACCCTCGCCTCCCAAGCGGCCTTTCGGTCAGATCCGCAAGGAAACATCTTTTATCATCGACGTGAGCGACGAATCTGACGATGGGGAAATGGACATGGACATGGACATGGATATGGGATCGCCAGTTGATGAGACACGGCCGATCCAGTCAATCGGGACCCCCAACCAACGTGGACGTGCTGTCCGTGACTTCCCGCCGCTCACAGACACCCTCACTCAACGCCGTGTTTCCAGCCCCGCGCCTTCTGTGACCCCACCGGGTGGCCTGGTTGACAACAAGAGGCGAGAGATGGAGCTAAGTCTAAAGGAAAAGGCGATCCAGGATATGAGGCGAAAGATTGCTCTTGCAGAGGCGAGGCGGAAAGCCAAACAATCATCGGGCGGCTCACTAACCCCAAAGCAACCGGCGTCATCATCGCACCTCAGTGAAAACGGCGCCTCTCGGATACTGCCGACGGAGTCCACCGAGTCGATGAGTAGTCCAGACCGTTCCGAAAGGACCACCCCACAGTTCACACCAGAGCCATCATCGACGAGGCTTTCCAGGCGTTCCGAGTCGCTTCATCTGGATCCGCTACAGCGCGCGGAGCGCCGGGGACGTCTCATGAGCCTTGAGATTCCCCGGGTCAAGTCTTCTCTCACCGAAAAGTGGACTCGACTTCAGCAACTGCAAGACGAGCAGGCACGGCTCAAGGCAGAAATTGACACAGGCCTTGCTGAAGAGAGGAGGTTAGCTGAAGAGCTGCTGCAGCTTGAGACTGCTCGGCCGATGGAAAGCCCGCCCTTGAACGAGCCGGATCTAGGGAATGGATTCGGTAGCTCGTCGTCGTCGTCGTCGTCGCAGGCAGCCGAAGCAGCGGGCGATCAACAGCAAGCGGAGGGTTGTGTTCTGCAAATTGGGAACGTTTCCGTCGAGACTCAAACGCACGTGTCACCGTCGGCCCCATCTCCGTCAGTGCCAAACGGAAGGCAAGGAACTGGCGATGCACGGAGGACCGAGGACGAGTCACTCCAGGAACAGATACTCAGAGAATCTTCTCCGCCAAAAGCCAACGGTGTCGGAGTCAGCTTTGCCGTGCCTGAGATCGACAAGCCTAACGACTCTGCCGGACCTCTCCCCAACGCCTCCAAGAGCATCGAGCAGTCCTCACCCGGTGACGGCGCCATCTCTCAAGGACAACGAACTGCAGCGGTATCGTCACCAACATCACAGCCTCCTGAACACAATACTCCTGGTTCCAGCAGACTTGAGGAAACCGATAGGGCCGACGAAACCACGCCTATGGAGCTCGACTCTAGGTCACCAAGTCCGAACGTAATGGAGCCTCTCAGCAGCATCGGTACACCGGCCTCAGCTCCGCTTCCGGACCAAATCTCGAACGTCGCGCAGCCCCGCGAAGCCGTGCAGGAGATTGAGGCCGAGACCACAGGACAAGTAAACGTCGTTTCTTCCCGCAGCCCCGGCACCTGGCGGCTGACGAAATCACAGGTCCGTGGTGAGCCAGCATCAATGCCAAGCAGCACGTTGGTGCCCTTTGAAAGCCCGCTTCGCTACTTCCACGCGTACCGATTCCACCCCGAGTACCAACGTGCAGTGGCGGGTGGCTTGAAGTCTTTGACTTACAGCAACAGAATTGACCCTGAGAAAGAGCTTTGCCCTTTTGAACTTTGTGGAGAACAGTGTCCAGTCAATTGCGAATTCCAGCATTTTGGCTCCATTAGCCCTCCAGGTAAGTCACTCCACACTCTGAACGGGCTGCTAACATCAGACCTTCAACACCCCTCCCCTGGAAGCTGACTCCTGGCTTTCTACCTCCAGATGACCAAATCCTCTTGGAGCTTGGCAACCCCGATGACTACAGTGGCGAGCAGAAGAGCCGCTTTATCCAAGGCCTGCGCGAGCTTCTCCAGAAGTTCAAGGCCGAGAAGGTCAAGGATTTCAACACAATAGCCCGCGGAATCATTGAATTTCGCTCCCAGCTCCTGGGGGACAAGTCCAAGGTACTCCGCTTGGACGGCGTCACCATCTGAGCGCAACGCTTCCCAAGCAGCACCCAAGTGGGATCGTGGCAGCTCCACGCCGCCGTCCCACTTGACGTGCCCGCCCGACAGTAGATCCATTTCCGAGATTCTGCTCTTCCCAGATGCGGCTTTCCTGCAATTTGCGCGTTCGGCGTTTTCGTCTTTTTGGGGCATCCTTCCGCTCTATTGGCCACGCGCCAGGTTAAGGTAGCGGGGGGATGGAAAGAGAGCTGCCCTGGCAAACGGGTCACAGTGTCGTGGTAAACGAATACCCAGCTTGTTAGGAGCTTGTAAGAGGCGGGAAACAAGGCGTGGTGTGTTTAGAGACGGGAGCGGAAACAACACGGTAGAAAGTAATGGCTCCACGGTTGGGGCCTTGCCAGTGCTATGATTAGGGCGAGGCACAGAGAGCATCGTGGATCACGAGCCATCCATGCGCCTTTAGGGAAGACAGAACGTCGACAAGAGTGCATAATTCACAGATCATATTTCCAAATGCGGTTTTCTCGAGTGTTGGTGACCGGCCGGCTTGCCTCCGCCTTTCATGACGTCCAGATATACAACTCTGGTAATAGTTATTGTATAATGTTCCTAGAAATACCTAACAAATGTCTAGATCGGTCTTGAAATTAGACATACAAGATTGCTGTTCTATACCAGGCTCGTTCTTCCAAACATCGTCTGTCCCCCACCAGGACCACGAAACTTGATGGCATGCCTGCTGGACGTAAAACAACACGCTCGATAATTACAAAGACGTAGGCCGAAAAGGGAAATTCGACTCTCCAAGCGTCGATTTACAACTTTGCCTCCTTCCGGTCTGGGGCGGGTTGCTGGAGACGGACGAGACCCTTGATTCTGCTGTCAGTAAAACAACTCCACATAAAGAACAGAGTCATGGCACATACCTCCTGCACGCAGGTTGCCAGCAACGTGCCGTCCTTACTGAAGATCTTCTGCATCACCACAGCTCTCCCGTCCCCCGCCCACGGGCTCTCCATCTCGGCGAGCATCCACTCGTCGGCGCGCACCTTTGTCGGCTCGTGGAAGTAGATGGTGTGGTCCAGGCTCACCATCATGCCGATCGCCGGGCGCCCCACCATCTCCCCCGGGTCCTCCCCCATGCCCTCCCACTGGTGCAGCGTCCGCACCTTGGCCCGCACCGGCTCCGGCAGGCGGTCCAGGTCGTCGGCGCGAAAGGGGAACCGCCACAGCTTGTGGATGCGCGTGATGGTCCCGATGAAGTAGCTGTCCGACACGTACGCCAGCGCCTCGAGGTGCGCCGGCAGGCCGCCCGTGATCTTGCCCCGCGCCCGGATCCACTGCTGCGTCTTCTTGTCGCCCGGCTTGGCGCTCTCCCGGTTGACCATCTCGATCTTGGTGCCTTGGAACGGGCCCCCGGCCATGACCTCGGGCTCGTCCGCGAAGTCGTCCGGCGGCGGCTGCAGCGGGTTGCCGTCTTCCCCGCGCGGGAGCTCGCTGGTGTGGCTGACCACGGTGGCGCCGCCGCCGCTGCTGCTGCTGCCAGAGGAGGAGGTCGCCGAGGACGAGTCACGGACGAAGGAGATGGTGGTGGTGAAGATGCAGCGGCCGCGCTGGCGGGCTTGGACAGTGCGGGTGGCGAAGGAGCGGCCGTCGCGGACCTGCTCGACGTGGAAGAGGATGGGGAGCTCGGACGAGCCGGCGAGGAGGAAGTAGCAGTGGCAGGAGTGGACGAGGAAGTCGGAGGCGACGGTGCGCTGCGCTGCGGCCAGGCACATGGCGATGACGGCGCCGCCGAAGATGCCCCTTGCTCCCGGCGGGTGCCATGGCTTGCGCGCGTTGGTGAAGATGTTCTGGACGGGGCGGGTTAGTGGGAGTGTCTCAGGTTTAGCTGCGAAAATGAATGGCGTAGTGGAGGCGAGTGGCTTCACACTCAACCATCCGGCGGTTATGGCAACACATGTTGCAAACATGTGATGGCGGCCCCAGAGCAACTACTTACGGGGCCCAGCACCGCCAGCTCCGTCACATCCAGGACGTTCTCGATCGGTGCTTTCTTAGGGTCGTCGGGGGGCGGCCGGAGCAGCGTCGGGCGGTCGGCCATTATGGTCTAAAGCCTTGCGCTAAAGTAAATCTCTCGAGGTGTTTTGAAACTTCAAGGCCGAGTGGAAATGTGTCGAATTCGGCCTTCAGGATGGGCCAAGCGGCACGTGTAAAACGCCGGTCGAGGGAGGACACTGGCCAAGGACCGATCGATACAACTGTCGCAATTGCTACCTTGTTGGCATCGGACAATGATTAGATCATGAGAGAAAGATAGGCGTCGTATAGGGCTTGGAACTGGACTGGCTTTAGTCCTACGATGAATTTATTGAGAAGATGCATCAACAAAAAGGCCGACCCGACGTTGCATGTGTAAGGCAGGGTCCCAGAATTGCCGTCTGTGTCACAGTTGCCGAGGTCTGCCGGCTGGCACGTCCCGGCAGCTGTCGATGGAGCCATCGATGCCAAGACCAGAGTGCCGAGCTCCGCCAAGGCACGATCTGACTCCCGGCACTGGCCAGACAATGTCGATTTTTTTGAAGATCTGATCTTCCATGTCATCCCGGTTTTTATTAAGCGATGGTTATGCTCCTATGTATGTCAGTTGGTTTATGTAGATGCGTTGCCCTCCAAGCATAACGTCCAAACATGAGAATGATCTTAGGAGTCTCGATACCTTGGGGGAAACCGCATTGGCATGCTGGATTTGATTTGTCAGATGCACGGCTAGGCCGCTTTGAGCTGACAGTCCGAATCTCTCAGGTTACTGAACAAGTACCTTGCATTGGTCTCTTACCTCCTCCTCCCGGCCCTCGCGGTCGTGGTTGGGAACACCGATCTCGTCGAACAAGCCGTGAAGCTGGCCAATAAGTGTATTGACCTGTTTCTATGCTGTTACTTGTACGTGGTATGTATGAGAGGAACAGATATACGGTTACCTACATATAAGTCAGGTACTACTCTAATTATTCTCTGTCATTGATGGTCTTATAGCCGAACTGTCGGCTTTCGTTGGCCGCGCAGTGTTTCAGCAAGCAGACTTCAAAGACTTTGGCAGCTAACCGGCCGCTCTGGAACAACTTGAAGACCGAACAATACACACGTGAAGCGGCTTTGCGTCGCATGTGGCGGTCCACAAGTTGGCCCATTTAAGTCCACCTCATCGTCCCACGTCATTTCTCTCAGGGGTGCTGCCAAACCCGCAACCATCCCGGTCTTTGAGCTAACGTTAACCTCCCCACTCTCCCCGCCGAGCTCCTCACCACCGCTTCGACCTCGCCCGGATCAGGACAGGCCACCTTCCATACCTTCTTTAACCAACTCGAACAAACTCCCTATATTTCTCGCATTCAAAGTTTTTGCCCCATACAGCATTGCCGCCCGGTCGCCCGAGTCCGCTCCGATACTGCTCAACGCCTCGAGGACGCCTGACAGGAAAGCGCTGGGTATTGGACTATGCCCGAAGCGGGGGAGAGGTAGGCAGTTCAGCTCCTTATTCCGCGGCCGCCAGACTGTGAGCTTCCCTTGACGATACTGCAGCGTAGACTCTCGGTGGGGCGTCATTGAATGTGCTACGAGGAAGCATCGCTGGGGTTCTCCGCTAACGTCATCACGCTCGTTTCCAGTTCGCATCGACGAACCAAATCATCGGCATTGTCTCTCCTGAGGCGAAAGGGTGCTGAAGAAGAAATGTCTTCAACTGAGGACGTCGCGTCAAGCAGCTTGAGCCACTCGCCTCCCGGGGCTCCCGCGACAACTACAACGTCGGAACCGTCGATCGCTGTACATCAACATCCGTCCAGAGGCCACAACTCGAAACTTTCTGTTTCCGGGAGTACCATCGGCCGAACATTCTCCAACACCCCCTCGGTTGCTGGAGGGAAATCACTGAACTCGATGGACAAAGGTCCCTCGCTTGAGTCGTCTGTCCGGAAATTCCGCATCGTCGAGGCCCTACGTAATGGCGACACCGCCTTCATCTCCAAGGCCATCCGCGAGACCTTCGATAACGGGCCCCGCATGAGTACCTCCTCTTTGACTACCCAGTCCGGAGCCCTCGAAGATACCACAATACTTCACCTAGCAATACAATGCGCCGAACTGCCCGTCGTCGAGTATGTCTTGTCTGACGGTGCCGGCTCACTCGACATCAATGCGCGGGACAAAGAGGGAAACACGCCTTTACACGTGGCCGCGGCGCAGGGCAGGAGTCAGGTTGTCCGTCTGCTCCTCGAGAACAAGGATATCAACGACGCCATCGCCAATCACCAGGGGCGTCTGCCCATTGACCTCGCCCGCAACCCGGACATCTTCCAGCAGCTGCAGCTCTCGAGGTCCTTGTTTGCCGAAGACAAGGTCAGACAGGTTCAGGATCTCATCCTTCACGGCGAGCTCAAGAAACTGGAGCAGGTCCTGGAGGAGCCGCGTTTCAAGACGGTGCTGGACATCAACAGCCCCGAATTCGCGTCGGAGCCAACCACTGTTCAGGCTGGCGGCACACTGCTGCACGAGGCGGCTCGACGCAAGAATAGCCGTCTGATCCAGGTTCTTCTTCTACACGGTGCCGACCCGTTCCGCCGGGATCGCAAGGGCAAGTTGCCGCAGGATGTGACAAAGGACGAGATCACCCGCGCGATGCTGAAGAAATCGCCCGCGGCCGTCGCAGCTCAGCGGGGCATCCAGGAGAAGGCCGTGTTAGGATCCACAACGCAGGGCGCAGCCACGGCAACCCCTGGTGATCCGCTCGCCGGACGGGAAGCCCGAGAAATGAAGGGCTACCTCAAAAAGTGGACCAACTACAGGAAAGGGTACCAGCTGCGTTGGTTTGTGCTGGAAGACGGCGTTCTCAGCTATTACAAGCATCAGGACGATGCTGGCTCGGCCTGCCGCGGCGCTATCAACATGCGCATCGCCAAGTTGCACATGAGTCCCGACGAGAAGACAAAGTTCGAAATCCACGGCAAGTCTTCGGTCAAGTACACGCTCAAGGCAAACCACGAGGTAGAAGCCAAGCGTTGGTTTTGGGCCCTCAACAACTCGATCCAGTGGACAAAGGACCAGGCCAAGGAGGAAGAGCGACAGCGCGCCCGGAATGCGGAGCTGCTGAAGCAGGCCAAAGCCGACCATGGGCACCTCTCAGAGCCACCGAGCGAGAACGCCAGCTTTGCCGAGCCGTCTCGTAACAGCATTCAACTCACACGGCTGCATTCTTCGGCACGCGCATCCAGCAAGAGCGGATACCCGGCTACGGGAAGCAACGACGAGGATGACTTTGTTGACGCGGGGACCGAAGCAGACAAGACCGATCGCAACGGGGGTACCGTGGCTGACGAAGCTGATGAGGACGACGAGTTCGGCGACGGTTCTAGCGGGCACGATGCACCGCCGGCCAACAAAGATGCCTTCAACATTACAGCTCAGTCGGCCAAGCTGCAGCTTGAATATATGGCCAGTGTCACATCGGCGCTTCTCCTCGAGGCGACCAAAAACCCAGCTCTCACCCTGTCCGACACCAAGACGTCTCAAGCTTTGGCCACGTATGACGCCGCCATCCGCTCGCTTACCGGTCTTGTCGGTGATCTCCTCCGCATCTCGAAAGATCGCGACGCGTATTGGCAGTACCGCCTGGACCGAGAGTCCGAGATGCGGCGCATGTGGGAGGAGAGCATGGCCCAGGTCGCCAAGGAGCAGGAGGCCCTCGAAGTTCGCGTTGGCGAGGCCGAACTCAAGCGGAGAATGACGAAGCGTATCCTCAAGGAAGTCGTCGAAACCCGCATTTTGGAAAGCAGCCAAATGCCTCCCTCGCCAACTCAGCCAGAGGAATCTGCAGCGCAGGAGACTGCAGACAAGGAGACTCCGGCCGAGGATATGGGAGCCAAGTCGCCCAATATCGGCCTATCGAGGAGAAAGACTGTGATTTCTCAAATTGCCGATATCTCAGACTCGGAGTCGGATGAGGAAGAGTTCTTTGATGCGGTCGATGCCGGCGAGGTCGAGGTGTCTCAACTACCCCCATCTGAGCTTGCCACTTCTCAAGAAGAGAAGCAGCTGGTCATTTCTTCAGATGCCTACGACATCAACAGTTCCTTCAAGGGATACGAAAACGGAATCCGCACGCGGTTAAAGATGGACGCAGATGATCGGCCAAAGATCTCCCTCTGGGTAAGCCCCGCGATATTCCGCAGTGTAACTGTCATTGCTCACCTCTTTTTAGGGAATCCTCAAATCTATGGTCGGGAAGGACATGACAAAGATGACGCTGCCGGTGTCCTTCAACGAGCCCACGTCTCTTTTGTACCGCTGCGGCGAGGACATGGAGTATGCCGATCTCTTGGATCTTGCCGCCGACCGCACGGATTCTATCGAAAGGCTCCTCTACGTTGCCGCCTTTGCTGCGAGCGAATACGCTTCCACAATTGGACGTGTTGCCAAGCCCTTCAACCCCTTGCTTGGCGAGACGTTCGAGTACGTTCGGCCAGACAAGAACTACCGCTTCTTCATTGAACAGGTCAGCCATCACCCGCCAATCGGCGCGGCTTGGGCCGAGTCACCCAAGTGGACCTACTATGGCGAGTCAGCCGTCAAGTCCAAGTTCTACGGTCGTTCCTTCGATATCAACCCGCTCGGAACCTGGTTTCTCAAGCTCCGACCAACCCACGGCGGGAAGGAGGACTTTTACACGTGGAAGAAGGTCACTTCCTCCGTGGTCGGCATCATCACCGGCAATCCCGTCGTCGACAACTACGGCCCCATGGAAATCAAGAACTGGACGACGGGCGAAGTGTGCCACATCGAGTTCAAGCCGCGCGGCTGGAAGGCTTCGAGCGCCTACATCATCACGGGCAAGGTGGTGGACGCCAACGGCCGGGTGCGCTTCAGCCTGGGCGGGCGGTGGAACTCGCGGCTCTACGCGCGGCTCACGCCCGGGTACGAGACGACGGTGGACGAGCCCGCGGCGGGGACGTCGGCCGACGACGCGGTCTACAGCGGCAGCATCACGGACCCGAGCAAGGCGTACCTGGTCTGGCAGGCCAACCCGCGGCCGCAGGGGATCCCGTTCAACCTGACGCCGTTTGTGCTCTCGTTCAACCACCTCGACGACCAGCTCCGGCCGTGGCTGGCGCCGACCGACTCGCGGTTCCGGCCGGACCAGCGGGCGATGGAGGAGGGCGAGTACGACTTTGCGGCGACGGAGAAGAACCGGCTCGAGGAGGCGCAGCGGGCGAGGCGGCGGGAGAGGGAGGCCCGGGGCGAGGAGTTTGTCCCCGCGTGGTTCACCAAGGCCCGGTGCGAGGTCACGGGCGAGATGTACTGGAAGTTCAATGGGGAGTACTGGAAGAGGAGAGAGATGGCTGGGCCGCAGGGGGAGGAGGACGTCTGGGACGGGCTGGAGAGTATCTTTTAGTTGGGGATTTGGATAATTATGAGCTGGAATGAAAGTAAACGAAAATGGGTTGGGGGGGGTATAATGCGGGGGGGTTGGTTCTCTGGAGCGGTTGTTGGTTGACAGTTCCTTTTCTAACATGAAGCTGTTTGTCCTAAAAAGATTTGGCGAGATGATAAACCATGTTTTTCATCTTTGCTGGTTGGTCGAGGGAGCTGGGTCCCTCACTTGTGGTTGTGCCCAAGCAAAGATGAGTTAGGTATACACGCTCTTCAGTCCTACTCTAAGACATAAGGCTCGGAAGATAGTCGGACGCGGCAGGCTACTTCTTGGAAATCTCTGGCACGATCAGCCTTCAACTTTCCTGGGCAGGACGCGCTAACTTGGGTAATTGCGCACGAAGGATTGGGTATTGACAGCGGAAGAGGCCTCGCGCTGCCGATGGAGGTCCTTTGCTGGGCGTCTTAGGCTCTGGAGGTGGATCTCGGCCCTCTGAACCTGAGGTTGGAGTGGAATCAGATGGAGGTTGCTCTTGACAACGGAATGGCTGGTCGAGTGTGAAAAGGGGTAAACAAACCCCTGAATAAATGACGGACGTAGATTTGTGGCCGAGATTTCTCAACATGTCAGGTACCGACGGTGACCGAGAGCGAGCTTTTGCGATGTGTTTGACTACCATGACTATTTACACCGCTAGCCTAGAAAGGGTCTTCTCTTTTGCAGTGTGAGTGGAGGCACATCGTATGTTCTATGGTCGCCGGCAACGTTGCTCTGCCCTGCCCAGTGCTAACAGAATCTTGAATCAGATGAAGAGTTGTGCTTGTTCGTATGAACAGATGCAGCCGGTAACCCTCATTCTAAATGGAAGCTTTGGTATCTGCTCTTTCACCGAGATTCCCTTGTTGTTTCAGTTTGGCTCCGTCTCTTTTGCCTTTTTTCCATCTCTCCGGACCCCAGACAGACCCGTCGAAATCAAACTTGGAAGTAAAAGAATCAACAGAGGGGAAAGATATTTCCCACGGTTTGGGTGGTCATCTTGGGAATAATGTCGAAAATCCGGGCAGACTGTCGCAAGATAGGGGTTGGCACTATTAGACCCGAAGATCTGAGATAAGAAAGTCAACCAGGGGCTCTGGGGTTGGTAGATGAGGTACCTTCATGTCCCTCAGTGTACGAGATATATTTTTCGTCCACAGCTGCAGCTGCTTGGGGTAGTACAACAAGTTGAACTTGGGTCCAACCCTTGTTTCCGAGTCAGCCTTCACCGGAGGAATCCAAGTTTGGTGCGATGGACAATAAATCCCGAGTCCACTGCACCAGGATTGATGGATACCATGCACAATTCACCAAGTAAGGCATCAACAAGGAGGTTTGCGACGGGCCCAAACGCCAGCCAGTGAAAGATGTGCGTTGGTAGGTCTGTATGACACGGCCCGAAAGCCACGCGGCTGTCCGCCTTGTTACACTGCGTCTGTGGCCTACCGCATTTGCCGACGCACAACATGAATGCAGACACGGTTGCACACGTGGCGCCTATGCACGTCACATGCTCGAGTTAGGCGCGGTAGTTACACTGCATAAGGCATCATATCATGCGCCTTGACGCTGCTGTGCAATGATCCAATTCCCGAATCCAGGAGGCTCCGAACTCCGAAGGCATGTATGGTGCTTGTACGACTCTGTGTCACTCGAGTCAGCCGTCTATGTGTAACAGATTAGGTACATATTTCCGATATAAATCCCAAACGAACCCCCGGCATGGTAGATAAGGCTGAAACAAGGCGAACATGATTCGGGAATGCTGGTCTCGGCGATATAAGGCACGTCGACGGGGTAGTGTACCCGAGGTGATGTGTCTAGCCGATATGCGGATTTCTTTCGTGTAGTCGCTGCGGAAACAGCCGCTGGTGCACCATGCCGACGGAGGTGTCGTGCGTCTGAAACCACGTCTGGTATTGCTTGTGGAACCTCCAACTCTGGTCCTTCAGTGCCCGCGCGGCAAGGAACTGCTGATACGGGCCCTTCTTGTAGCCCAACTGGACAGTTTTTTTGGTCTGACGGAATGTGGTACATGCCAGGGAGTCCCTCTGGCAATACCGTGAATGCAGTTTTTTTTGAAGGGTTGGCCTGAAGAGGTTGAAACAAAGCCTTCTCAGGTTGTGCAAAAAAATCTCGCAACTGCATCTCGGGACTCGAGGGTAGCTCACTATTCGGTCAACAGACGAATTTGCTTTGCTTAGACGTCGCCCTGTGTACTGTACTGACGACTGGAAAGGGAAGATCGCATTCATGGGTCACATACAAAATGCCTTAGTGCATGACAGCAGCCACATGCCCCTTAGACATTCCTCGTGAGCATCCCAGCCACAGATTTCATGACCCAGAATACCTGTTGGGCCAACGTTTGCGTTGAACTCTCTCACACATTCTTCACACGGCATAAACCTGACCAGCGATTCGCGAGGCAAGACAAATTTGCAGGATCACCCGGCCTCGGTTCACTTCGGGATAATGCAACCACCGCCGCAGTCGTCATCTGCCTTGAACACCGCCTCGCTGACATGTGCACAAGGCCTCAGCCAGGAACTGGTTTCGTCCGCTGAGACCGCACCAGACGAACAGGCCAAACGCGCGGCGATTGGGCAACGCAACCCGAAGTCTACCATGTCGTCATCTTCGGTCAGCTCAAGAACATTGAAGGTGCCACACGCGTTTCTGCCTGCTGGCGGAAATGTGCCTGGTATGCAATTGATAAAGAGGAACTGGATGATAGGTATGCTGAGGCTTACCGGGAACGCAGAACAGGGCACCAAGTCAGCGTTCACGAATTTGAGACCAAGCAAAGTGACGGTGCCCAGGTCTAGACGAAACCTTACCAGGTAACCAATCAAGGGCAAGGCAATATGTATGAAGTTGAGACACGTGCCGCTCCTGCTCCCGGGCAGCATTTCAATCCGGCCCTTGATTCGACTTCCCCGCATTGCCTCGTAGGCAACAAATATAGGTAAAATATCACCTGCCGCGAATCACGACCCCCGTTTGGAACAATCAAGAGAAAAAAGGGTATGGCTGTAAATGCGCCCTGCGGCTCAAGTCGACCAACACAATCCAATCTGGAATGAGAAAGGTCGGTTGGCACTGACTGAGACAAAGAAGTGCCCCGCATGAAACTTGGTACCTTCGAGGAGGTTCGATGCGCCTTGCTTGGGTTTGCATTGCAAACGGGCTGCTGCCTGTGGACTTAGCCGGAACCTCCCTGGTGTATCTGGAGCCTAAAACGGGAATGGAAGCATCGATCGGCTTCACGATTTCGCCTTCACCTTTATTGGGAAGCTGTGGAAACCACTAAGAGGCAGTTAGGTTGCCTCGGTTGCCTTGCCGCGAACCCCTCCCGGCTACTGTGCATAGAGCTAGCCGGAGCGGGGAAGCGCCGGACCCACTTTATCCGGACTCCCCCCGGACCTTCCCCGGCCTTGCGGACATGGACGGCGGGGGTTCCCATCCAGTAGCCTGAGTCGTACACATGTAGTCTCAAGGTAGCGGGACAGATAGTGAAAGGACAGTCGGGCATCAAGGGAGCGGATGTTGGGCGCGTCAGGTTTCCGCTGCTTTACTGCATTTCTGGGATGGGATGTGGTCAAACACCTGGTCTGATTGCTGCGGCTATCCGAAACCCACAACGACCCCGGAGCTGGTCTTCCGTAACTTGTCGGATGAAACACGTCGCTTTTATTCTCTTGCCACGTTTCAAGGCATCTTCTATGTTTCAGAGTTGGCCGAAGTGCTGGACAGAAGAAGTGCGAGATCCTGAGGAGGCATCGTCTCTCGGGATAGACACGTCGACGAAGCACACACCATTCCACTGAGTGGAATCCACTCAGTTGGAGAGCCCCCACGGACTTGAATCAACTTGAAGGTTGTTGGTGTAGACTTAACCCCATGGCATGGCCCATGCAGTCCGGATATGTAAGTGCATGCATCCGACGAGGCATGTCCCGCGAAAACAACAAACAATTCCTCTTCTGTCTGCCCTGCATCAAAGCGCAGGAATGAGGCAAACATCAGGGCGTCTTGCCGATGTTCGAGCCAGCTCCACACCACTGAGGTGCGTCTAAGCTTCCGATCTGGGAAAAAATAAAGCCAGTCTTGATGACAGAACACATCGTCAGAGGCCTTACTACGATGTTGGGTTGACAGTCAGGTCCAACCAAGGCAATCAGAAAGCTGCAGAAACAATGCCCAAGATGGGCCTGAGCATACGTGGACGCATGACAACGACCGCGGATGCGGCCCGGCAGCTAGGCTCGGGTTAAGGTATGCTTGCATACATAGCTCCATGTTCAAGGACACTAGTTCATGCGAAGTGTCGATAGAAATAGAATAGCATAGGTACTGTGGTACCCATGAACAATATCAAGCCTTACTTACCAGTCGATTCATGTGCCGAAGCGCGCGACTGCATGTTGACCGTAGTTTCACCGGAAAGCGGTGAAAGACGAGGTCAGGGTGCATGGTCAGGGTTTATTGAGACATCCAACTCCTGCCGGAGCTCCGTGACAAGTTGGCTGCACTGTTAGCCATGCTGGTTGAGAGGTCTGCCACCTAGGTGACAGTTCCGGCTCAAAACACTGCCTTGCCTTGTAAGATAAGAGTTGACAACCTTGAAGGCGGCCATAACAACAGACCAGGAGCTAGCCAGCCACCCAACGTCCCGGGCGGCGGAGAAGTCTGATCAGTCATCATATCTTTTTTTGGCGACTTATCAACTGTCAGTTTTGGATCTCGACGAGTCTGGATGAGTCTTGAGAAAAGAAAAGCACTTGCTGCCTTCACCCCAGCGTACCTAACGTATCGGAGTGGCCTTGTGCGCCACCTGGGGGCTTTGGTGATGCAAGCCATAACTTTATCGGAATGATACGCGCCCCCGGAATGGGAGGTTGGTTTGAAGGCAAGACTTCCAGCTTCGTAGGTAGAGAATGTTCGTTGGGTTGGGGCGCCAGGCGCTAGGCTGTGATTAACACGGGCGGCTATCTGTGGCTTGGGGATAGCGGCGTGCATCAGCATAGCACATGTAGCGTCATCTGCAGCCTCCCACGATGCGAGGTAGTGGTCGGCCTAGGGGGGAGCCCAGAATCCGACTGTCTTGCCTAAGCAAGCCCGTCAGCTGAACTGAAGCAACGCTGTCCGTCTTACTTCAGCCTCATCAGCCTTACCAAGTGCCGCAGGGTTTTCGGTCAAGGCTAGGCACGCCCATGCCGTACGGTGATCGCAGGGAACCAGAATATTGACACGCAGCCGCCGCTGGTGTGGACTCCTTCCTCTGATTCTTGTCCCCGATTTGTTTGTAAACAAACACACGTCCCGTTCCTCGATCGACGAGTGAGCGCAAACAGCGGTGGCCATTGGTGGCAACTGAGCCAGTAACTTGGATTCGCCTGCAGCGGCACCATGGAAAACCTGTCCTGTGACGTAGGTGAATCACCAGTCCTACAACTCATCGAGCCCAAGCTTCAGGAGCACTGGCTTCCTGCAAACCAGTCAAATATCGGTGAATGCGCCTTTGTCCTTGGAGCACTCTGATGCCTTCCCACGCCTCACCTGAGTCGAACCAGTTGCCTGGGGCTATCGCCGCCTGAGCTGTCAGAGTCCTCCACCTTTCAGCCTCAACTGGTGATTTCCCAATCATATCGCAGTATTACTCGTCGGGGCTCCTAAATCGCCGATCCGACCAGCCGCCTAGCCCCGACGAGTAGACGGGAAGTTGCGCTTCTCAGAGTCATCAGCCTTCCCGCCATGTGCTCAGGATCCTGGAGCCACTCGACGGAGTTTGTCGCCGGATCCGGGCAAAAAGACCATCGGGCATGTGTCACCACCCGTATCGTGACTCGCTTCTGCCTGTCAGCCAGGTGTCGGTAGTTCGGTGCCTAACGAGCCCATCTGGCGCCGTCCAAGGGCCAGTCATCCGCGCCTTGATGTCGCACCCGTCATCGTGACCCGAAGGCGACAAAGTCGTGTTGTGGTGCAGGGAGTGGCAACCTAGGGAGTCGAGTCTCAGATGAGTCCTTTGCCATGGCTGAAGAGGTGGGCCAGAGCATCTGGATCAAACCGAATCGAGTCCAGATCGTCTCCGAAGGTCTGGCCGAAACAGCGAAGCTCCAATGGTTGCGGCCGGCGGCCACCGCCTTGACCAAGACAAGTGCCTGTTCACACCGCCGGCTCCCGTCACGCGCTCGTCGGCCCATCCAATGTCGTGTCTAAAGTGTGTCCCTGGCTGCCTGGGTTCTCAAAGTTTATCTTCCAGGCCGGGTACTTTCGTTCATCTCGATCTTGCCAATCCGCGAGCGACATTGCTGGCGGTGGGAAGAAGGCAACTTCTTCGCGCCTTTGACGGCTTGATGGCTCATTGTGTGACGTGAAAGAGCGGTCGCGTATTCGGTCTCGATGTTTTTGCGAACGTTTCCTGGCGAGATCCTGCTGACTGGGATTGGCTTCATTCGTCAGCACTGGGACAATTTACGAGGGAAGCTGAGAAACCTGGAAGCTTGCAACCACCACCACCGTGTTCGGTCTCGCCACGGTCGAATCGCAATGTCATTGCTGGGAAATGATTACTAAGGTTATGATCGTAGCTTTCCTCACACTGAGGAGTACGTTGCCTTCGCCGAAAGAAGAGCCGAGCAAGAATCTGACATGAGCCAATATGGCGATGGGTATGGGGAGCTGAAAAATATATGCGCGACGAAACAAAAGCCTGGGGCGGCCTGGAAGATGGTGACTGCGTCGGGATTCCCAGCCAAACAAGGAATGAAGTCCTTCGCAATGCTCTCCCTCAGCTCGTCAAGTCCAAGCTGAGAAACCGAAAACGGGAGGGAGGGGTTGCCACTTGCCACTCGTGTGCGCTGAGCACGGCATAGTCAGCGAAGGCGGCCTCAAGTGACGACAAATGAGAGCTGGATCTTGCAGCTCGTCATCGTGTTTACCGGGAAAAGACGACACGGGAAGGTTCTTGTGTCTAAGAAGGAGAGACGGGTTCGGCGCGAAGGAGGGCAAAAAAAAGGAATGCGGTGGGGACGCCCAGGTTCAGAGGTACAAGTACAATACCTAGATATGCGGCGGACTGCGTCTGTCGAGGGTGAAAATCAAATGGAAATTTGGACGATGCCCGAGATTTTGCACAAGGTTATTCTGTTGCCCGTGGCTAAAAAGCCTGATGCCGCTCTATGCGAAAGAGCTGCAACATGAAGCTTCCAGGTTGTCGGGGCGTTGATCTCGTCATGGCCCGCCCGGCGTTGCGGAGCCCGAGATGACCCATTCACATCAATGCTAAGCCAACTCTGGAAAATGGAATGCGGCTCTGCGAGGGCGCGAACCACGAGGCAACCATCCCAATGCCCCACTTTCAACATTGTGGGGGAACTGAGTACCTAAGGTAGGTAGGTACCTTCCGACCGTTTTTCTATAGCGAGTATGCAGCGCGCGCACCGTCTCACACAATGCCTATCTATCCTATTTACTGTACCTCTCCCGGAACGGAATTGATCCCAGTTGTCCAGTAACTTAGTCTTCAGTCAACGAAAATTCGACTGTTCCCGAACGATCCGATTCTATTGGTTCGGGGTTCCCAGACAAGCAACCTGAGCGGGACTGAGTGGCATTTCACCTTCACGACACTCGCTCTCCGAAACAGAATTTAGCCGTCCTTCGGCGACATACGTTTAACCAACCCGGTTTTCCAGCAATGGAACTTTCAAGACGCTTTAACGAGCATCTTCGGCGAACGTCGCGGAAGAAATCCGACATCCAGTGCCCATTGTGCGGTCACGGGATTTCTGGGCTAGAAACCGCCCACAATGCTAACAGCGCTGAAGCTGCCTTCTCAACCTTTAAGAAACACGTCAAGGAGGCGCATTCTCAGTTTCTCGATGAGAAAGAAACCGAAGCGGAAAAAGATGAGGAAGTTCGGCTTCAGTGGGAGGCTGCTGCGATGCCAGGCGAAAGGTACAATACGCCTTGTGCCACGCCCCTCGTGCAGATTTGAGACGACGTGGCTAACACGGACCAGGGAGGCTAAGCCTAGCAATTCCGGCCCCGATGACACTGGAAAGCCCCCAAGAGCTGTCATCGGTGAGGGTGCTCAGCCGTCCACTGCCCGCCGAAGGAACCCCGGCGGGCCGGGCCCTTCGGCAGCGGCTCCCCAGGATCGGCAGAGCAAGGATAAGAGCAAGAGTCCCCCCAGCTTCAAACGGGACGGATCCAGATCTCGCTCTGTGTCACCACCCAAGAAGGCAAGGACCCCAGACGACTCCCAGGAGTTCGCCAGAGGGTCCTATCAGAAGGGACGGCTGTGGGACCCGGAAGGCGACGCGACTGTTCCCCGTCCGCACCCAGTCAAATCCACGGTCGCCACCTACCCCCAGCGCCAGCGCCCTCCATCGGGCTCCCTCTCCAAGCCACAGCGCCAAGTACACTTTGCCTCAGCCCGGTCCCCCGCCCATGGCCCAGCTTTGCCGCCTGAGGACGACGATGCAACCGAGATCATCAAGCAGCCGGAAACCCGCCCCATCTCTCAGGAGCAGCTGGTGGCCGAAGTCAAGGGCATCTACGCCGGCCTGGTCATGGTGGAGAGCAAATGCATCGAAGTCGACAACAGCCAGAGTTCACAGACGGACCCCGCCAACAAGCTCAACAACGACCAGTGGCAAGCCTTGATTGCCCTTCACCGCACTCTCCTTCACGAGCACCACGACTTTTTCCTCGCATCTCAGCACCCCTCGGCAAACCCGGCATTGAGAAGGTTGGCTGCCAAGTACGCTATGCCAGCCCGCATGTGGCGACACGGCATCCACAGTTTTCTCGAACTCCTGAGACATCGTCTGCCGGCCAGCCTGGATCATATGCTTACTTTCATCTACATGGCCTACTCCATGATGGCGCTGCTGTACGAGACGGTTCCAGCTTTTGAAGATACATGGATCGAGTGTTTGGGAGATCTTGGCCGGTACCGTATGGCGATTGAGGACGACGACATTCGCGATCGAGAGGTTTGGACCGCCGTCAGCCGTCATTGGTATAGCCAAGCCTCCGACAAGTCTCCGACTACGGGCAGATTGTATCATCACCTGGCCATCCTTGCTCGCCCGAACGCTTTGCAGCAACTCTACTACTACGCGAAATCGCTGTGTGTAGAGATACCGTTCGTGTCCACGCGGGAGAGCATCTTAACGCTGCTCGACCCTCTCATGTCCCGCACTCCGAACCCCCAACAGGCCAGACTTGGACCGACCGAGCTTAACTTTGTCAAGACCCATAGCATCCTGTTTACGGGGAAGCAGTCAGAGGAACTGGAGCCTCTGATGGGCACCTTCCTCGCGTCGCTCGACAACCACATCGGCCGTTCTACTCGCCGGTGGCTTGAATCGGGGTACGTGACTTTGAGGTGGCTTCTTGGATTAGGGGGTTAACGTTTTGCACCAGATACCACATGGCCATCTCCAACATTTGCGCTTTGACTGGTTATGGAGATCAAGCCAATCCCATCTCGGCAGCCCTCCAAGCCTTCTCCAGGGACCACCTCAAGCCTCCTGAATCCCAGGATCAGCCGATGCAAGAAGTCGCATCCACCTCTGAAGCCCCGTCGCCGAGAGCCACGACCGCCGCCCCGGACAGCACCAACCAGCTCCCCAACGCCCTCCGCCTCTTCACTGGCACCTACGGCGTCGTCTGCCGCCGGTTCGGGGACCCCAACATCCTTCCGTTTCTGCACGTCTCCCTCGTTTTCGTGCACCACCTGACGTTCTGCCCTGACGCCATGGCTTATCTGGCGCCTCACTTTCCTTGGAAGCTGACGGCTTTCATGCTAAATACGTTGTTGAATGGGTCTTCATCTGAAAACGTTTCGCTGGGTAGCGGCCTGGCCAGGCTCTTGGAGAGTAGCCAGTTTCCAGGGGCTGTGCAGGAAGGCAAGAACGTGAAAGAGGGAGTCAAGCGCGACGGGCCGAGGAGGAGGCCTCTCCCGGATGACTTCGCCATGCGCGGCTTTCCCTGGGTGGAGAAGTACCTCCCTGACGGGTGGTTCGTTATGGACGAGAAGATCGATGACGACGAGAAATACTTTG
The DNA here is from genome assembly GCA_033575675.1 of Parathielavia hyrcaniae. Taxonomy (NCBI): domain Eukaryota; kingdom Fungi; phylum Ascomycota; class Sordariomycetes; order Sordariales; family Chaetomiaceae; genus Parathielavia; species Parathielavia hyrcaniae. The sequence goes on from MU863630.1 coordinate 627,373, forward strand.
AGCTGGCCAGCATGACGGAGGAACGGAGGGAGCGAGTGGTCTGGTTGGGATGCCGCATCGCGGAGAGGGAGGGTGGCAAGTGGTTGATGTTCGACAAGGAAACGAAGCGGTTTGGTGTGAACCCCGAGTATGAGGTGGAGCTGGATCTGGAGATGCCCGGCCAGCTACCCCTGACTCCCAGGGAGAGTGTGGAGCTTGGGGAGCTTCCTGATGCGGGCGTCGCTGCCTAGACTACGTTGGTCGACCAAGGCCGTTCTTCTTTGTTATATGCCCGTGGAGAGACGTGGCTGTTTGGGCTATGCAGGAGGGCCCTTTTCTCTGTGTTTTGGTCAGAGATGCCAAATTCCGCACTGAAGCTTTTATTCCAGCCAGCTTGCCCACTTCGCGCCAGGAAACAAAGCACTGGCGCGAAAGACTGGCGCAGTCTCCGGCCGAGAGACGAGTCTCGCGCAACCCAGCAAGACTGTGGTCGCGCCGTCTCGATACCTCACACGAACGCCGGTTCAGGCTGCGGTCAAAGTACGGGAAACGACAGGAGTTTGATCCTCATACAGAACATGCTAACGAAATGGTTTTTAGACATCTTTGAGGGATATGATGCAGTCAGCGTTGCCGTCAAGGATCTCACATCGCGATGGACTCGTGTCCAGTATGTCAAACAACACATGTAGTATTGGGACTCGGAGATTTTGACGGGAAGGCAGGTCGGATCTAATCGTTCCTTGACTACCTCATGAGACTTAGTTAGCAATGAGGAAGTTCAAGATAGTTTACCTCCCTAGGGGCTAGAAGTTCAAGATAGTTTACCTCCCTAGGGGCTAGAAGTAAGGTACTTTGTCCAGTTGACTCTTCTGTCGCCCGATACTTGCCACTCCAACAAGCTGTTCGCGGTTCCGGAAGGATAAAGGTTGAATCTATATGTAGCCCGTTAGGTTCCTCGATATCATCAAACGGCGTTCATCTTATACAGAGGGCTTGATATAATTAGCCGTCGACACGCCGAGGGTTCCCGTCTCTTGGGTCTAGGGTTGTCTGAATAATGATTGTGAACACTTTGATTATGGAGTTGGACAGACTTGCTGGTCCAAACATCATGGAGGCCACGGCCACTGAGTCAGTGAGTCCTTACCGGAAGGTACCTTAGTTTACCTACCGTACCTTACACATCAAGCACCACTTCGCTGACTTAATTAGGTATGCGGTGAGTTGTCATAACTGGGATCAAGAATAAAAAGGGTTTGCCGTAGAGCCCAACAGTCACTCTCATTGAGTGAACGGTGACGGTGAACACCCAACTGAAGCGGCTGCTCCTCAGTCTTGACCCCAGTGTCCTTCTCATTGCTCTTCCCCTTCCTCTTCCCCTTTTCCTGGTGTCCTTTTCCTAACCTTCACCCTCCGGCCTCTGCCGCCACCTCTTTGCGCCGCGTGGGACAGATGAGGTCAATCTTCAGCTTCATCCCCACCAGCTCCTCATCACCACACGTTTCTCTTCTTTTGAAAATGGAGCCCTGGCCTCCGAGGAGATCTGCACCTAATTCTCACCGAAGGCAATATAGTGGCTGTATATGAGGCATGCGTCACAGTGTTTGTTCTGGGTTGGAGTGCCATCCCCAACAAGGCACCCAGAATCGTCGGCGGTGACGCCTCAGATGCCTTTTCAAGCTGGCTTTTTCGGCCCCCACGCAACGATCTGTGAGACACCGTGATGCTTTTTCAAGGGATTCCTTCTCCAAGGCAGACGCGTGAGTTAATTCTGACTCGTTCTCAATTTTACGTGGGAGAACAGGCGTTTTTTTGGACGTGTATAGTCTGCCGCCACGGGGGAGGTGGCGTTTGTGAGTTTGTAAGTCGATGCAGATGATCGCGGTTCGGTGGCGACGAGGCTTTGCTGTCGAGGACTCGGGGTTTAAACCCCCCACATTGCATCATGCGGCTCAGAATGGCGACATGGGGAGACAATGGGATTGGTTCTTCCTGCGATGAGCTGTGTTTGGATGGGGGTTGAGAACTCAACTCTCATGCAGATGAGGCGGCCAACGAGGACTCAAGTATCACGCCGCAGCAGACTGCTTTTTGAGGGCTGAACTCACAGCGGCGGCAGCTCTCGATACCTGCCAAGTTCCTGTTGCCAATGATTCCATATGCCACTGATGTTCTGATTATTAAGTGGGTGGAATGGTGCAAAGTATTCAGGTCGTCGCCCAGCCACCAAGCATGTTGGTTTACCCAGTTGTTTTCTGGAGTCTTGCAAGCATTGACATTTGGAATTCCAAGTGAACCCCTGTGACCTGAGTCACCCCGCACCCCACTAGGTAGGTAGGTTTACACCCCACCTCATTTGATATTTGGATCTCCGTACGGATAAATGAAAATTCCGATCTGGTCGGTCTGACACCTCCGCCGGCTTCCGCTGCCCTCTGATTTCAGCACCCCTTCGCTCCCGAGGTCGTTTCAAGAATCCTTACGAATACCGAGCACCGAGCAGCCTCAAGGCAGCTCACCGGCATCCACCCCTTGAAGCCTAGGTAGTTTTTGACGGGGTCGAAAGACGTGGCTGGAAACGTGATGATCGGGCGGTGACCTCCGTGCCCCCATCTTAGGCAACTGGTTGCCTTGCGGCGAACTACTCCGTAAACCATGACTCGGGTTTTAAGCATGGATGTCAAAGGCGTGAATCGGGACTATTGGAGGAACACAGCTCCGGCGACTAGCGGATCGCATTACCACAAGCTTCGGGCTGCCTGGCAAAGAGGTGCGGTGGGGATTTTGACTTTGAGATGCGCCTATCTTCCAGGTTGCGCGCTTGCTTGCTGTGTCGCTGAAACCTCACTCAGACACAATGCCCAGCTTGCACGTATTGTGCAAGTAGTACCACACCTACCGCTCACAGATATTTGGTGCCAACCAGTTCTGCAGTGAGAGTCATTTTTCCTTTAAGCAGTTGCACTTGCCCACCCAGAGCCATGTCGCTAGGCAAACGGGTCAGTCGTGCTTGATGCAAGCATGACGAAGTCCTCGGTGAGTTTTAATTCGAAACATGAACACACGACGGTAAATGCTGACCTTGGCGTCACCTTGCGTCGCAATCTTCGAATCGTTGCCTGATGACCGGTTCGTTCGCGAAGTTGCCCTTACAAAACCCCTGCACCGAACTTCCCTGCAGCAACACCAACACCCAACCGAGGCTGTCAGTACCCCAATGGAAATTCCTCACCAACAAACTAACCCAAGAGTCTGGTCACCATGACGCTCCGTATGGTCAACATGAAGTCCGCCTTTTCCGTCGGGCATGTGCGGTGCCCAGGCTGAAGCCCTCGAATCTCAGATTACTCTTAGGGCTGCATGAGTCCCACCTTCCTCGGACCAGCCGACTCGCACACCGGCTGCGGAATGAGCTTGGAAACGAGGTTCCATGTGGAAGCCTTCGTCGTGGTTCTCGAGGCAACAACAGCCGTGCCCGAACCAAATTTAGCCGTCCAAATTACGGATGAGCCATTATTCGAGCGAAATTGCCTCCATGAGGGCATCGGTGAGCCGGCAATCCACGGTACGATGTCAGACGGCTATCTCAGGGGCAATTGGCACCGTCATCATTCCCAACCGTTGTCCCGGCCCACACTGGATCGGTGGGAGACACAGAAGCATATGGCGTGTTTGGAATTCGGACTCTACAAGACTCCGAGGCCGACTTTGCGCATGAACCCGGCTTACCATGACATGGCCTGTCTTCGCTAATCGGCTATCGCAACGTTGTACGGTTGCCTACCGACTTATGCCAGAGTTCGGCAGACGCGCAGGATCTCGGAAGATTCAGGGGCAAAGGATACCTTGGCCCGAAAAGGCTCTTGGACGTCGATATCCTCTCCGTCAATGTCACGTTCGCCGACGATCCGGACACCCTTGCCTTCCAACGCTACTTGCGAGTTTGGATCGGCCTTGCCGGAACCGATTCCGATCTAGGTCGAAGTCGTGAGCTCGGGCAGTGACACTTCGGCTCCCGGACCAAGGCTCGCTCCTCGCAGCAGAGGCTTGTCCTGAGAACGCGGGTCTGCGAGGAGCCTTCACCGTCGATTTCCTGGCGGAGTGGTGAGCGCATCTGCTGCCAGCATGGATCTTCCCAGGGGCCTGTCCTTCTGGCTTCCCCTTCAGCGGGCGTTCGAGAGAGCGGTGCCGCCGTCATTTTCATCGTGGCCGGATTATCACTCGAGACGATAGCACCCGGGCACCAACAGAGTAGCCTTGAATCACAACAGCCTAGACCTTTCACTGCTCTGAGACGGTTCCTAGAAATGCACGCTCCATGGAATACGAGACATGTGAACTCTAATCACCTCTTGACTACCTCACCACGGGCTTCAGCATCCCGATACAAGTCTCCCCGAAATAAGTCCCCCCGAAACAAGTCTCCCCGGGAGTACTTTGGGCCGTGAGCGGAACATCTCGGCATACTCCTCCCAGATGTCGGCCAGCATGTCGACAACTAGGGTAAAGTAGGTGAGTTCGACTCGTTCTAATGGGTTTCTACAGTTGTGGTTGCGGTTCCATACTCACCCCATCATAGAGTTGTCGGGTCTCCCAATTAGCCGCGCCCCCGAATATCTTGCAACACCGATGCCGCTTGTGACGCACTGCTTAGGGTCTGCCGACGCCCGCTTGTCCGATCGTCCTCAGAACTGTCTCGCAGGTACGTGAGTACTGCCGAACAGTCAGCTCTCTCTTTAGCTGGCCGGTGATGCTCAATAGGCCCGGGACGCCAGATGTGGAACCGAGCGATTACCCGCCCGTCCTGGCCACAGCATACACTTCAGTGTTGCCCTCGAAAGGAGCCGTGCTCTCCACGGCAACGCACTGGCCAGCCCGAAATATGGGCGCGAAAACGATGATCTTCACGTTCGGCACGGGTCCTTCTCAGACAGTATTCCATCTCGAACCACCGTCTCGTTCTCGTCAAACCCTCCACGCTGGAATATTAGCCAAGGCCGCAGTGTCGCGGGCGGCGCACACATGGCCACGCTTTAACGCTATATGGCTCTGGTACTCAGATTGGAGGGGATATCGGGGGCGGCTGGGTACATGACGCCCAACATGGCGGCCTTGAAGACGTCTTCAAAAAGCGTGGAACGGGCTCGCAGCGTACATATTGGTCTGGCGTTGACGAAACAGGCGCCGAGGACGCTGCGTAGGGACCTGGGTAGGGCCGTTCGACATGCCGAACTCGGGAGTGGAAAGCCTGTACAAAGTACGCCAGGACCATGGCTTATATGCCTGCGTCACCACTGAGGACAGTGTCAGTCGTCTGTATCATTCCACCCAGCGCTTTACAATACCTCCTGAGAGTGATTTTATGGTGGGTGAGGGGGAAGTGCCGGTGTGCGCACAGTGACACTCCACAACGAGGTTGGAACGGCTGCGCGGTGAGGAGGAAAGAGAAGGACGTGCCCACCATTGTGACTATCGCACCACGCCGCTCCAAAACCCGAGAGCGACCAGCCGACATTGTTCGGGCACCGCCGTGTTCACCTCGGCACCAATGATCTGTTCAAGTGCCGTGGTGTCAGCATCACGGAATAAGGATACCTCGATCATACTCGGTACGGCGGCACTCGATATCTCGGGGAAGGTGTAGACGTCGACGGCGTACTTGCGGCTGCAGTGCGTCTGGAGTAGGTTGGTCAGGAGGACGATGCAAAAGTCGGATCCGAGGCCCAGAGAGGGTAAGGGCGAGAGAAGAGACGGCTCAGTCTTCAGTATGATGTGCTGTTGTTGGCATGGGTTGTGAGAGAGGTCACATGCTGCTGTCGTTGTCTCGGTGGATGCCCCCATCCCGGGAACACGTCTGACTACCTTATTTCTGGGCTGTTTTCGGCGAACTGGGAGGCTAGAGCCCAGCCTTGGACGGCGTGAAGACTTGGAAAGGAGTTGATGGCGCGCCAGGATACTGGATTTGGTTGTTGGCTTGGGGATGTGGTCGCCTAGGGCCTCGGTGGTCTGTGTGGAAGCGGTTGGAGGGAGTCTCAATGGACGGCGTTGTGAATACGGTGTACGGTGGAGGTTTGTGCTGTTTCTCCGATATTCTACAGTCGGAGTCAGTTATGTTGGACCTCGTGTGAGACGTGGAAGTGCAAGGTTATGGAGAGCTTCGGTTGGTATGTATGAATGGGGGCTAAGAGATGCGAGCATGCGAGTGAACAACGTGTTCTGATGGGCCTCCCAATTCTACACCGTAGTTGCAGGTTGCACTGCTGTCTCATGATGTGCTGGTTGAGACCGTCCTGAGGAGAGAAATGAGAAACGCCGAGCTCGCCTTCGGCCAGTGGAATTCACGGTGAACAGCTCCTTCTTCGGTTCTGACTTCTCCCTCTTCTCATGCACCGGCCTGTCGGCTGGGCAATTTGGATGTGCAGCCCTTATCCAACAATGGTGGGCCGACACACTACAGAGGTCTAAGGACTTTCCATTGGCGCCATGCTCTCATCCCCATGTATCACGGGAGTGATAGGCAAGTTGCTAATGCGGTTGAATTGCTAAGGTTACACGAGGAGCCTACGGTGGGTGGTGATGCCCGCGTGTATCTTATGGCTGTGGTTCCGGAGTCCTGTTCCGGAACCCGCAAGGCAAGCCCCATTCCTGGGCTTGCCGGGTCCAGGCTCGGACCCTGAGCCCCTGGACATTACGTGCCATGTCACGGATCAATCCCGTGACACCATGCCCCAACCTCCTCGCCGGTTGTGGGCCTCGCGCCCTTCCGTTAGTGTCGAGGTGGGCAAGTCAGGCACCGCTTGTTGTGTGAATCTGGCAAGCCATCTAGATCGAAGCAATGTTGTTAGCGCACCGCTGCAAAACCATCATGTAGCACCGGCAGGCTAACAATGGCGTCTATTTGCACTGGCATGCAAAACCAGCCCTAGCCGAGCCGAGCCAGCGCCTCCCACGCGTGCCGGTTACCCCCGGGTCCAATTCGATCACGATCGAGGTTTCTCGTCCTTCCATTGGATCTCATCAGCCCTGCGGTGGCTGTGCCTAGGCCCTTGCAAAGGGTTTAGAGTTTTGTGCCAGCAAAAGCTTGTGCTCCGTCTAGTCTGTCCGTTTTCTCCAGTCGTCCCCGGATGAAGCAGCAGTGAAGGTACCTGTTACGGAGTACACTTGCCGAAATAGGGCCAGGATTCTGAACACAACTGATGGACTCGGCCATCGTGGAGTAAAGCAACATGAGAAGGCGCTGCGCCACCCTTCTGCAAACAGCAGTTGGTGGCTTGGTGGTGGTGCGGGTGTCTGCGGTGAGCGGTGCTGGAATCGCGGAGTGCATGCATACGACTGCCGAACAGTCCAGCCTGGAAGATAGCTTTCCCCGGCCTATGAAGCGCCGTGTATGTGCAGGTTCTGCGCCTCGGGAGTGAATGACGACGGAGCAAAGCTGGCAAAGGCCCGAATAATCAACAAGCTACCGCGTGAGGCACCAGCGTCTGTCACTTATGTGTCAGTTGGTCAGCACATGCGTGCGGAGGATGCCGAGTAACAAAAAAACCGCCGTCTAGTGAGTCTGTACAAGCGGCGAAGCAGATTCAAGAAAACCCGGCCAGCAGGTCCAAGCGCCGGATGCCAACGTGGACCAATGTCTTGACGCGATACATAACCGGAGGATGCCCCGTTCACGTTGGCCAACCTAAGCCGGGGACTTTGGCCAACACCGGTGGGTCGGATTAGTCCTCTTCCCATAAGGCAACCAAAAAGCATCATCATCTCTGAAGCAGACGCGGTAATTGATGCTGGGGCACCCAGTCAGGTACGCTCCAGTACCGCCCAAAACTCCATCGTCATCCCCATGACCCAAGTCGAAGCCCACCAATACTTGTCTCGTAGAAACCCAAAAAACACGCATAATCCGTGATCTTTGTTGTCTCGTCCGTTCCGTACTGTACTGTCGGAGGCGGTGAGGACAACTGTATGACGCTAGGCGGTGGGCGTCCAGAAGTGCACTTTCACTTTCGGCCCGTGGTCTCTCCACCTCATATCAACCGCCGGATCTCCTCGTCCAGCTATGTTGCTCTGTTGTTGTTTTGTGCCGTACCTTGCTCCCAATCCTCTGTGAGACTGTCCACAGGGATTCTAATACCATCGCTCGCCCAGAGCCCATCGCCGTCTGAGAGAATGTCAACCGAGCCGAACCCCCGAGGGCGTGTTGCCGGTGGCCACAACAGGCCCACACAACTTGATGCTCCCGAAACCTTGGATACCGGCAACGACTTCGGGGTCAACGGCACAAAACCTTCGGCAGACGACGAAACAAGCAGTTATGATCAACCCGGAGACGTAGACCGGCCGAGCACACCATGTCAACGGCCTGTGTCTGAAGCGTAAGAAACACATCTGCTGAAGGGCAGTTTGGTCTTGTCAACTGGATCAACTGACAGTGGAACCAGCAGCCCGACTCCGTCCCCGTCGCCGTCTGAGAGAGTGTTTAGGGACGAAATAACCCGAGAATGGCTCGACGACCAAGCATCGAACAGCGGCCCGCCTTTCTTGCCCGCTGCAGCACCGCACTCGCAGAGCTGCAACGGCATGCGGGCTATTGTTCATCAAAGGCAGCAGAGGGAAGAGTCGCATGCGCAGGAGCCGACTACGGACGACGAGGCCGCCGCCGATGGAGGACAGAAATGACGAATAACAGGCCGACCTGAGTTTGTGGTCTGACACCAAGCCTCCGCGCTCGAGGGATGAGATCTTTTATAGTACAGTGGTGCTGGCGAAGCGAGCTTGCCTCTGCTAAGTGGTCGCGGTATGGGGAGTGGGGCTGTCTGAGTGTTAGCTGCTGGGCTGTTGTCTCATGGATGTGGGGATCGGGCAACTAAGTATATGTTTACCAATACTAGGTGAATTGAGCACAATTGATCACTTCTCGTGTTATATCTTGACGGCACGGAGAGGTAGTTTGGAGTTGAACTGGGCCCAACTCGGTGCGTGAAAATTGGAAGATCGATTTCGGAGGCGGTTGGGGCTTTCACCAGAAAAGTGGGCCCATCCCCTTCCCTCCCTGTAATAAATGCCCCAAAAAGGGAAAGCAACAACAAAAAGAGCCCCACGGACGGTGATGAAACCGTGGATGTTTTTCCCTTTTGAAGAAACTCCGGGTGCCCTCCATGTCATTGCGTCACCCTCAGCTGTTTAACAGCATCGAGAGCCATGCGTCCCCAACACACCGGTCGCCAAAAGAAATGCCGAAAACGCCCTGGCTGCCATGCAATTGCTTCTTACCGCGTCGCTGTCAGCAAATAGGGAGCACGCTGCTCTCCAAAGGGCTTGGTTTGTGCAACCAGAATGCCATCCGACAGATTGCTGACTGGTAGGGGAGGCCGTGGCCTCGAATTGAGTGGCGATAATGAAGAGCTGGCTGCCTGTTCGCATCTCCGACGTTTCGGCATTGCTGCCGTCAATCGCGGGCTCGCAGCGAAAGCCGCAGCGCAATTCCCTGCCAGTGAGCCAGCCGTCAGCTCCCTCCCTCCTGTCCTCTCGGGTTCCTCGGCAGCAATGTCCTACCCGGCTTGCTCAGTGGATCTCTCTGTCTCTCTCCACCCTCGTTACATGAAATAACTGTGCCGGCCATTTCGGTGTCGTCGTTCAACCCTGCAGTAGTAGCCCCTGCCCTTCCAATCGGCGAAAGAAGCTGCTGGGAACGTGCGAACCATGCGACGTTGCCCAGCGCCCACCGCCCGCTAGTTGGGCATGGCAGCACGTCACTTCTCCACAAGCGGTTCGGGCCGCTGCTCGGTTTGATCTTTAGCAGGGTTCAGGCGCTGAGTAGCTGAGCTTAATTTGACACCTATCGTCCATGGGTACCGGCAGCTTCCGTCCGTCCTCCCAAGCCCAATGACCAGAACACGTCTCTGGCAGAGTCAAGTCTGATGGTGCGGCTTCCTCCTTCTTTCTCCTTAAGTGCCCGGGCGCTTGCCCAGGGGCTTTCTTTCAATCCCACTGGCCAGGTTCCTGAATGGCATCGTGACCGACCGTAGCGGTTGGTGGTGTGGCGGCAAACACAACTGAACGTCGGTGGGGCGTTCTTCGGGCCGTCGGGAATCGAGGCTCGGCGACGCCGGGGAATAACGTTAACGATAACGACCTAGCTACTGTCGATCACCATTTCGAACCGATGAAACGTCGAGCAGCCAGCAGGTGGCGATGCCAGGCGAGCCTGGGAGGGAGGGAACGAAACCATTTCCGCACTGTTCGAAAAAGCATGATTGTCAGCCACGAAACGGCCGCAGAGATAATGTCGGAGAGGCGCGGGAGTTCAACGTCACCGCATATGCTCTGTGGCCTGCGGCATTCGGAGAGGCGAATAGAGGGGAAAAACCATAGTCGAGGATGCTCGGACGAGAGCTGCCTGAATCTTTTCGGGTTGAAGGAGTTCATAGTGAGCGCGGCCATAGGGCCAACCTTGGACAGAAGAAGCGAAGTATATGCGCCATTAATGACGCTCGTCCAGGGCCCCTCCGTGCAGTTCCAGGAACGCCTTGGTCGGTATTCCAGGCCGGCGCAATTCAGAGGCTGGCTGTGGCGCGCCGCTACTGCAAACCGATGTCGCAATGGCACGGGAGGGCAGCGTAACAGCGGTGCGTGGGAGCCGACATGCGAAAGGGGAATGCAAGTTAGCAACCAGAGCAGGTATCTGTCACTTAGTAGGCGCCCCACCATCCGTGTCGGAGCTCACAAACTCGGCGGATTAGACGAGGGATGATTTTCCCTTGGGAGCGTCTGTGTTGAGCGTCGAGCAGAGGACTCCGGATTTGGATGGCCAAATGCGAACTCGTGCGTCAGTAGTCGTGAACCGGCGGCAATATGCAGTTGCGCGTTTTCGGTTCCAGGGCTTCAGCGGCACAAACAACCTGCCGACACACTGGATTTATCTCAACCAACGTCATGTTTGAAGACAGGTTGAACGGCTCAGCTGCCAAAGAAATAAATCAACCGAAAACGTATCATGTCTGGTTGGGCGGGTAAATCGCAGGCGGGGAGTGGGAGCCGCGGGACCATCGTCAACTCCCGGCACCCGTCTACTGTCTCTTACGAAAACGCCACAGCGCTTCGACAGGCTCGCTTCTCCTCATGTATGCATACACAAACAAGCCTGAGGGCTCCCGCCCTGTGGCTTTGGTTCTAGTCGCCGTCCCCCCCTCTTTTCACAAAGCCAAGTTGACTAGAGCCTGTGGGTGCCTTCGGGAAAGAAGTAAAGAGGCGAGCTTGGCCCAACTCTTCAATATCACTAACCAGGCTCTGGGGCCTTTGAGGGTGGACGCACAGTCGCCCAGATTGCAGGTGGTATGGGACGGAACCCAACCTTTCGAGGTCCTGGGGTTGGCCTTAGAGTGGGCCAGATTTTCGTTTAATCCCACCCCTTAGGTACCTTAGCTTCAGGTGAGGGCATCTGTGCTGCAAGGCCGCTCGGAAATCGCAAAGTTTAGAGATGTGACAATGCCTGGAACTTGCAGATTTCGATGGGCAGACGCCGAGTGCGCATTTGGGGTTTGCGTGGAATTATCCAGAACGTTTACCGGCAATGGCTTTCCCGTGGCGCTGGGTTTCAGAGGTCTCCTTTGCTGGTTAAGGTATCTAACTGGTACCTCGCCTGGTATTCTCCGGCCATTGTCCCCGACAACAAGTCACCTCTTCCTCGAAGACCAAAAAAAGCAGCTCCTCCGGTCCGTGTGCCGGCCACAATCCATGCGCAACATCCCCACCATACACCTGAGCAATCATTCCATCCAAGGCCCTGGTTAACTCAAATATTGTTGCCTTGCGACGGGAGCCATCCGAACGAAATTCCAGTTACTGTCAGACCCAGGGCGATCAAGATCGGTTAACCCCCTTCCAGACACCGACAGTTCAGCACAATGTCCACCGTATTCTCGACGTTGATCTCCTGGCGCGTTCAGTGAGCTTTGAACATGTGGCATGCTCCGCTTCGACTTCCGACACCGCCGGATCCGATTTGCGGCTCGGGGAGAGGAGCCAGAGGATGGATTGTTGCCTCGCCCTAGCGTCAAGGTCCTGCATTGAACCGTTGCTGGGGCCGACCACTGATAGTTGTCAACTGCGGATGGACTCACCGCCTCACTTCCGACGCCTTGTGCCAACCGCATAGAGTTCCCGGAGTGAAGGTAATAAATGTCGGTCGAAGAGCCCTTAACGCTTCCGGTCTGTCGTTGTTTCGTCGCACTCATCTCGAGGACCATCCAGAAACCATTCGAGCCATTGTCGAAATAGAACCCTCTCTTCCCATCTGTGCCCGAACACGACCCGCCATCATGTCCAGCCACAAGCATCGCTCCGACCCCAACCGTCGCCGTTCCAAGACAGTGCATAGCTTGGCTTCGGATGGCTCGACGGTCAACAGCGCTGCGCCGAGCTACCCATCCACACCCGGAGGAGGCACTTCTTCCACGGGGCTCACGAGCCCATCCGACACCCCGACCGATTTCGATCAAACTCAGTTGCCGAACCAACAACACCCAGCTTTGCTCGGTGCGGAGGCCTTCGGCTCGTATTACCAAGCTCCGTTTGGCGACCCTCAGATGTATCCTAGCCAGGACGGGTATGCCCAGCTGGGTCAGGACCATGCACAGTATTGGCAGTCGACTGTTGCCCAGGGCACGCATGTCCCACCCGGTCAAGACCAAGAGACGCATGGGTCGAGTTCTGGCCAAGACGTGTATGCCCAGTTGGATCAGTACCATGAGTACTATGGGCAATCGAGCTCCGGCCAAGACGTGTATTCGTCGCCGGGTCAGGACCAGGGGTACCAGGCCCAGGGGAGTGCCGAAACCGAAGCCGAAGCCGAAGCCTATGCGTCCCCTGGCAGCAGCGACGATATGGCGACGTCGATGGTCGTCTCTCCCGGCTCGCCACCCTCTCCTTCCAAGTGAGTATCATCCTGAGCCATCCGGGACGACGGTGCCACTGACACTTGCCTTCTCTAAGGGTCCAATACCCATCCGGCGCAAGCGGAAAGAAGTCGAAGGGGGACACAACGAAGGACAAAACGAAAGGGAATTGCCGAGAGAAGCCTATGATCATTCCATGGCGGCCTCACCCAGAAAACACATCTCGGGGTCATGGTCGAATGATGGGCGGAGACAACACGTATGGTTCTGAGGCTTGCCTCGGCTTCACCACTGACGGGTTTCATGCCGCTTCGCTGTATCCGACCAGTATTCCTGAGGCCGACCTCTACGGGTACGGTGAGCCCGCCAGTCCTAGCCACCAGAACAACCAGCACTACCAACATCAGCACTACCAATATCAGCAGGGAGAGTATCAGCAAGGAGAAGAGGGATGGGACATGTGCGACCGATGAAAGGGTTTGACGAATTATCAAGGTCTGTCGAACTCTCAAGACATGTCGGAGCATTGGAAAATAGGAAAACAGGGAAACCCGGAAACAGATTGAATGAGAAGGGTAGGATGGGCGGTGTGAGACTTCTCTATTTTTGTTCTCCCTTCTTCGCCACGAACACCTGTCACTTGGTCGGTACCTAGTTCGGCAAGCCGGACTTGGTTGTTTTGCCACCGCCTTATTGAGCAACAGTTGCGGTCTGACTTTTTCGTATCTGATACGTCGTATGTCATTGGTTATTTTCCATTATTGTCAGCTTTTCGGATCGCCAGTTCGAGAGACTCAGAGTCGAATACATCACTTTTCTGTTCTTTGGAAGCGTCCACAGTGTTGAGGAGGATGAAGAACACAGCGTGCTCAACAGGTGGCAGCACAGAAAGTCAGTCAATGCTCCATTCATAAGATATTATTCCTGTTTCTTCAAACACGTTTCGTGCATGGGGACCGGGATGCCCGCCCTCACTCAGAAGCCCTTCTGTTTCGGATCGAGTTTTGGCATGATTCCCGGATGCACGACATTCCGCCGTCGGTCAATTCAGGCCAAACATGCACGGCTAAACTTGTCCCTCACCCGAATCTGCATAATCTTCTTGGGTTATGGTTGCTCTTGGGCAGAACTTGCAAACACCCGACCCCGACGTGCAAGATGGCACGGTGGGTTACACCAAAGCCCGAGCGACAGGAACTACAGCCAGAAGATGACAAAGCCGGTACTGGAGTGCCCACCATGATACGCGATAAGGGTGTTAAGCTCGTGGAACAACCTCGGCTCCTGTCGATGCCCTCCGCTCCCCTTTGCTTTTTTCCCCGGCGTCCGGAAGTTGTTGCATGGTTGCCCAACGTACTCTGAAACACCTTCACTAGCCCTTTAAGGTACTCCAATGGATGACCACAATGACCTCGCGTATCTTCTGATTGAAAGGTGATTTGTTCTTCTTCCGCGTGTGCCATAAAGCCCAGACTCAGGGGTAAAGGAAAACAGGCCCACCGTCACTGGGGCAACGGCCGTAGCCCTCTCGGGCTTCACCCGCAAGACTGAGGTTTGTCCGAGTTGATGAGGAAGCCTCACTCAGACAATAGTCGCGGCCAAGGAATATCTGGCCCCAAACTAGATTATATTAAGTGCCCGCTCAAGATATCGACGTATCCGAGGTCGACTTGTCATCCCGAGTTGAAGGGCTGGCAACCATTCTGTCGGATTCAGAACGCCAAGCCCCGAAGCACGGCACCAGAATATGTGGGGCCGGAGCGGACCCGGGGCTGGGCTTCCGGTCGGAAGTTCAACTTCCACATGCCCGTGCTGTACGCGCAAGCTCTTTTGCCGGAGTCCAGTCAGCCAGCTTTCTGGATTGCTGCAACCCTGCCTGAAGTGCTGAAACTATGACTGGAGAAATTCCCGTCTCTCTCTCGCACATGTGCTGTGTATTGGTTGCACTTCTCACCGAGGGGCCGAAATGACCTTCCAAAGATGAAGTATACGCGGATGTTGAGGCATCATGCACAAATGCATCCATCCGACGGGCTGCCCTTCTCTATGCCCAACCAAGCGAAATAGCATCACATTCTCTTGCCTCTCCAACATCTGCACAGTCTTTGTCGGCGTCACACGACAGCAGGCGAATATCAAAAGCAGCAGGATCTACGCACCGAAGATGAGGCAACCACGGGAAGACACAGACGGGATGTGATTGTGACTTGCCTGATCTTGCACTTCGCGGCAAGGGAATCTGCAGGCCAGAGCCCAGCTTCGCGCCAGATGTGCATTTTTTCAGTCCAAGTGCAACAGGTCGAGGACTGGCGTTAGAGCATGGATGGATGGATGGATATTTATTCCGCCCGGAGGCGCTAAGCCTAAAGGGCCATGATGCTATAATCCCTCCCTGTGATTCTGCCCTGATCTCGTACAAGCCCTTTAAAGTTGTCATTCCCAAAGCAGTAATCCTCAAACCAGATGTGACTTATCGTCGACAGCTCGTGGTTAGTTGACATGTTGCAGGCGCGCTTGAAGGCTATGTTCTCCAAGTGTTTAGCGTCCTATCTTCAGCAGCTAAAGCGAGTCCTGCGGTCAGAGCCACGAGGGTGCTTGGGGGGTTAGAGGAAGGAGAGAAGAGTTAGTGGTCTCAACTGTCGAGTCGAGAGAGTGCGTCCTACTTCTGGCTAGCCCTGGAAGCTAGAGCCGGTATTCCTCGCCTGTCACCTAGGCCCTGGAGCGGGCGAAGATCGGCATTGAGGGCTGCACCCTAAGTAACTTGCTAGGTATACAACAGAGCCCGCCACGGCTTACGGCGCTTCGTGGCCGTCACGCGTGCGTGTGGGTTGTGCTTCCAGGGTTTGCACCTTAAGCAGGCCGCAGGAGGCACACTCGGCGGAGCAG